>DWLH01002741.1:0-10393 GCA_018249795.1 Heliconius telesiphe telesiphe | reverse complement strand
AATAAATACTCAGTGATTTTGCTTAGCACTTTAATCAGCAGTTACTATTATATAAGTATATCCTTAGATTAATACTTAACTTACCTAGAAGTTACAGTCATTAATTTCGTTTTAGATTTTTGGGCTTCATGTGACGAATTCTACAATCTCTATAACAGAATTTTTCAGTCAGACATTCAATAGTTTTCACTTTCCTTTAAAATTCGCGAAACGACGCATATTTCGTTGTTTTTTTATTGTCTAATTTATATGTTTTCCTCAAAACACAGTACATAAGCACTAAACGTGCCATTTTATTGCCGTTTGCACGAAAAAAAAACAAATAAATTTCTAAAAAGTTACTCTTTAGTTATTGCGTAAATTCCAACTTCACTTACAACATTGTTGTAATGTTGGCTGTCAAAACGTGTCAAGAGTACCAAATATCACAATTCTAACGAATTCTACAATATTTTTTAGTTAACGCAACCATTAACTAGCGGGCGGTAGTGCTTTCAAGAGTACGAAATAACATTTATTGAGGATTGATCATTAGATATTGGCGTCAAGAGTAAGGCCCCTGACTTGGATACCTATGAACAAACGTTGCGTTGGTCTATTGACACTTCTTACCCTAGACCGTATGAAAACCGTCGTACTCTAGCTTCTTTTGGCTAATTTTGTTATTTTATGAACTATAAATAATATTTTCTGTTTGCTTATTATTAACCTAAGCTAAATCAATTCGCTGTTTAAATACAAAAATATATAATTTAAAAAAAAACACACCCATGAAATTCCGATCTATAAGTACAGAAATATATGCCCTTTCTGGTGAAATATTGCCATTTCTGTTTGCTGGGAGTAAATATGATCAAAATGGCCATTTTATTAGTTGCGACCCGTCACTTGCGGGAAACGCAAATTATTTTTGTAGAAAAGGTCCATTCCTTATTTCTTAACATGGCCGTTTTGCTTATAATATTTTGGTAATTTCAATATATATTTTATTAACAAATTGAGACACATTGGTTTTGCATTGTAAATAATTACATAAGACGTCGAAGTTGCACTAGTATAAAAGTCATATTTATGATAATTATTTGGTTATAATTTATTAGTTGTTAGTAATAAATAGTATAGTAAAAATCTGAAAATCAAAAAAAAATAAACTGTAATTAAATAGTATAATTTTGAAACTATGCCATAGTTACCAGAAAAAAATACTTATTATTATCCAATTCAGGTCAAGGTAACGATGGAATTTTAGATATGTATGGCTTTGAACCAGCTTTCATCCTTTAACATATCAAAAACTTCAGCTTCTTGCTTGCCTTTTATAGAATATAACGGAAATACAGATTTTATATTGCCTTTTTACAGCCTTTTTTAATTTACAGACACGAAGATAATTTATCTATAAGTAATATGGATGAAATAAGACCAAAGTATCGTTATGTAAACGTTTGAAATATTCGCAAAAATGCTTACTACGCATAGTATGTTTTTCGAAATAAGAATGTAAAAAGCATTTTTTATGAACACGCTATTTCAGACGGTTGCAAGAAAAATCAGTTCTAGTCCCTAAGAAGTTTAGCTTAAAGATTTTAAAAAAAAACACAGCAATCGTTGCAAGATTAATTCTTCTATAAATGTTGCAGTCAGGGATCATGTAAATTCTATCCCGAGAATAAAACAATTCGCTAATAATGATAACTGCTAAAAAGAAAGGCACCTTATATCAGTTAATAAACTCAATCATGATTTGATTTTTATTTGGTATTATTGGCTGTATGTAATTATACAATAAATAAGAAAGGAGAGAGAGAATGGAAAAAGATAAAATGGACTGATATAAATATAATTAAAATTAACAAACACATCAAGAGGAGAAACTCTTGATTTGTTTGTCAATTTTAAATCTTATAAATCTGTGTCTGCAAAGAAAAATTCACTAAAGTTGAATAATTGTTACGTAAGAAATATTATAAATTTGTGTTCAATTAGACTAAAGAACTATAAACTAAGTTAAAAAAGTTATTTAATATTGTTCCTAATAACATTTTCAGCTTTAATATTATATTTTTATATTGCCATAAATAAAGTATAATATTTTATAATAATAATAATAATAATTAGCTTCACGCTTTATCCCGCACACAGCAGGGTAGGCAGAGGGAACCTAGTGTTAAGACACTCCGTTCCCCACTTTCTGCCGAATTCTGGAGGCATTGCCTGTTGAGTGGCAGAACTCAACGCCGCGCTTTGCCTCGACACCAGAGCGAAGAAATGGAAATATAAATTTAAGTAAATATTTCATCTCCTCGAGTGGGGATCGAACCCACAACCAATCGGTTTTGCAGTCACACCTCGTGCCGCTGCGCCACGACCGGCCTCACTTTCGGCTTTAATTTTTATGAAAGTATAATATTTTAGTAGTATGATTTTTTTTATGATATGCGTGTTTTTCTAATTAATTTTTATTACTTTTGAAACTGTTTTTCAGTTATTTTTATAACATACCTTCGTGTTAAATAATAATATTATTAGTCAAAGGGGATAAAGACTATTTTTTTTAATAAATACATAAATTTTCATACTTGTGGCCACTATTTTTATAATTATCTTGACAGAAATTAATATTTTTTATATGCTAAAAGGGCTTTTTAAACACATATTTCTTTCTTGATATCACTTACATAACAGTTATGTACGAGTATGTCATTAAACGCAGTAATCAAAATCGTTTTGTGGCGGTATATAACACGTACATATGCGATATATACTATAAGAGTAAATACAGAAAATCTGTTTTCAAAACTTAAAACGGCTCTACTGTAAACTATTGTATTTTCGACTTGTGGCCATTTTGTATTTAAGCAGCGAATTGTAATTTTTTTCGATTTTTTTATACAGTAATATACCCAAATTTAATGTTTTAGAACAGCAAGAACATTTGAAACTAATCCTACATTTAACAACGTTTACAAAAGGGGACATACAAATATAGCCAATTTCATTATGGGCTTAGTGCTTGGCTTCTTTATTTATAAAGCACAGAAACAAGGTGTTAATATGACAAAGTATAAGGTAATATACAAATTGTTTAAATTTTAATTTCAATAAGAAATAACAAACATTATTTAAAAAACTCTTTATAAGAATATAACGATCGATCGATCAAAGTTTAAAACGTTATTTAAAGTTTAAGGTTAATCTCAAGTATGTGTTACTTAAACTTGATACAATATAAGAAATTTGTTAAATATCCTCTCTTTCGTCCCAATGCTTGTCTGTAAAATCGGTTTACAAACGATTATTTTACATGATAAGGTCACAAGAAAACATTGATAAAAAATTGCATACTTATATGAATTGAATTGAATTAATGTCATTGAATTAATACCATTATTGTGTAATAAAACAAAAAAAAGAGTCAATAGTAAATGTCAAAGTTTTTTTGATAAATTAACATATATTTGCATACAATTTTTTTTTACTTAAACTATACAGATTAATTATAAGTAACAAGAATGTATGTATAAATGTGTCGCAAACTCAGGTCGCTCGGCTCAGGTGGAACGTGATAATGTTTTGTCGTGCGTAGAGCCGTAGTTCTTCGATTTATATTTACATTTATTACAAATACAAAAAAATATATATTTTCTTTAATTTTTTTTTCTCTTTTAGCCTAGGACGGGGCAGGCAGAGCCAACCTAGTATCTAAATATTCCGTTCTCCATTTTAATGTTCGGATATCTCTTTCAGAAATACCGTTTTCTCTTCCTTTTAACATTCCCTGCGATCGTAGGCACCATGTTTACTGGCAGTGTTTTTTATTTGGATGGTTCCAATGTACCAATTCTATTGAAATCACTTTATGCTGCTTTAATTAAACCAATGTTTGGATTTATAATTGTATTGCTCATTATATCTATGGTTTTTAAGATAGATAGTAAGTATTATATTTACATTATAATTATGTTAACTTGAAAATAGGTAGTTAAACTTAAAACAAATAAACAGCGTTAATTATTATTAGCAAAATAAGTGAAGTGTAAAGCATCGCAAAGAACCCGTCGTTAAGTTGGGGCTGATTACAACGTCTGACTGTAAACGCCATGTTTGTGGGTTTGATTTCTACTCGGAGAAATGAGTTATTTTCATTTCCTCACTATGGTAGACAGAGCCTGGCATTAAGTTTATCCAATATTCAACATGCAGCTTCCAATTGAATTGATTAGAAAGCGTGGAACAGAGCTTTTTAATATAACTTTCTTACTGCCTACCCTGCTAAATGTGGAATACAGGGAAAACCTAAAAAAAACTAATTTTAAATTTCAGATATATACAGAAGCATTTTAGAATGGAACAGATGGAAAATACTATCAAAGTTGAGTTATTGTGCGTATTTAAATCATATGTTCTTAATTCGAGCTGTGGCTGGGAATAATACTACATTGATACCAGTAAATAACTTTAATATGGTAAGTTTTTATATTTCGACTTTCGTATCTATTAATCAGTATCTATTTATCCAGTCGTGGCGCAGTGGCACAGGGTGTGACTGTACAATCGACTGGTTGTGGGTTCGATCCTCACTCGAGGAGATGAAATATTTACTTAAATTTATATCTATTTCTATTTCTTCGCTCTGGTGTCGAGGCAAAGCGCGGCGTTGAGTTCTGCCACTCAACACGCAATGCCTCCAAAATTCGGCAGAAAGTGGGGAACGGAGTGTCTTAACACTAGGTTCCCTTTGCCTACCCTGCTGTGTGCGGGATACAGCGTGAAGCTAATTTAATTTAATTTTATTTTATCTATTTATTTCATTCATCATTATATTTGAAAGTCATAATTAAAATATTTAATACTCATAAGCTAGTGTTAAGAACGGCGTTAAGTTTCTTCACTACAAGGTCTCAAATTGCGGCGGAAAGGCGAGTACAGTTAATCCTATCCTATTTATAATAGCGTAAAAGTGCCGCAGTATAAATTTCGGAAATAATATATCAACAAAAATCATTTTTTAGAAAGTTAAATATGAACAATAACTATAAGTGCTTTTTGGATAGATATTTGTAAGTTTTAGTTTTATTTAATAACTAATATACTGAATTACGTTCCCGTTTTAATATATAATGTATGTTTAGTAGTATGGTTAGGTTGCCTTTTTGTAATTCTCATAGGAATATTCAAACGAATATTTGAATATAAAACAATACATCTATATCTATACTAATATAATAAAGCGGAAGAGTTGGTTTGTTTATTTAAAGTCTAAGATCTCTGGATTTACTGGTCCGAGTTACTTTCTTTTTGTTTTGTATGAAAGCTGCATTCTTCAGGAGTGCTATAGACTATATAACATTGCGGCAACAATAATAAGGAACGACATCGAAATTAATTATATATCAGTTGTTCGACAAAAATATTAAAATTTATTAGTTCTAAAAAAGTCCACGACACCATATCTCTTATAAATAAGTGACAATAAGGCATTTTGTGACTAAACATAATTGAAAATTGACAAAACATATTGAAAGTTACGAAAGCGAAAGTTATTGTAGATAATCTTCGATTTTTATAGCATTTAATTTGGATGAATACCTACTTTTCGAGAAAATGTAAAATTTAAATAATTCAACGCTCTATTTACGGCCGCAAGCCTAGCCTCCAGTCCGGCGGAGGGCGCCCTTGCTGCCGATGACGTCCTATCATACAACCACGTATACTCGATTCATTATGGCAAGACAAAAAATGTAAACAAAAAAAATCTGTTTCTCAAACTTTATTGTATTTTTTTATTTATATTTAATTTATTTAACGTGGAGTTTTCTATATATAGCGTTATTGCTTGTTGTGCTTGAATGTTATTCCCGACTGCTAAGGAAGGGTTATGTTTTTCGCGCGTATCTTGTATGTATGTAATATTCTTTATTACATCATATCTCCAGAACCGCTGAACGAATTTACTTAATTGAGGTATCGCTAGATTTGTATTAACAGCCCAAGTGTTCTTATATAGGTGACGTTAAAAAAAAATTTATCATGGCGGCTGTGGGACGCCATTAGACTTACTGAAAAAAAAATCATTTCGAATACCACAATATGGGTATCAAATTCAAAAGCTTAATACGAGGATTTCAAAAAGGTATATCATGATTATGATTACCATAATGACTTCGAACAAAAAAGTCAAAAATAAAAAAATATTTGTAAAAACAAAAACCCCGACTGCATAAAACTAAAAAGAAAATAAACAAGCCCAATAGTTTATTAGGATTAACAGTCGGGACCTATAAGTAATTCTTCAATCAATAAAATCTTTACCAGGAACCCCGCATAATTTAAAGAGGTCCCGACTGTGAATCCTAATAAACTATTGGGCTTGTTTATTTTCTTTTTAGTTTTATGCAGTCGGGGTTTTTGTTTTTACAAATATTTTTTTATATATAAAATATCTTTGTATAATATAAGAATAGGAAAAAATAAAATGAAAATGTACAAGTTTTACTAAAATTTACTTAACTATTAGGATAATAAATCTTAATATATCTATTATTCAATTATTTATCAGAATTTGGAGGATTCTGAGGAACTGTCACCAACATTTATGACGAAACGGTCAACCACATTATCTATTAAATTAATTTTATTTTTCATCTTTTGCTCTTCTTTTATCACATGGTGACTACAGCTTTACCAAGCTTCTACTGTTGTATTTTTTATAAGAACAATAATGTTCTAATATAAATATTAATTACGAGATATAATTTATTTTCATAGTACTAAAATGTGTCTGAAGTTTGAGAAGAAGTTGACTTTTAGGTTTTTTTACATGTACATGACATATTTAAAAAATATTATTTAAAATAAGAAAAACCGAGTGCATACCAACATTTTTAAATTTTAAGTTAAAATATTCTCGGCTTTAAATATGAAAACAATCTTTATTTTTATTATTGTTGTTTTACTTACTACTTTTCGTTTTCTTTTATTCCCGACTGCTAAGGAAGGGTTATGTTTTTCGCGCGTATCTTGTATGTATGTAATATTCTTTATTACCTCGTATCTACAGAACCACTGAACGGATTTACATATTTGAGGTATCGTTAGATTCGTATTAGCAGTCCAAGTGTTCTTAGGTGAAGTTAATAAAAAATAATCATGGCGGCTGTGGTACGCCATTGGGCTTAGTAAAAAAAAAAAATTCGTTTTGAATACTACAATGTGGGTATCAAATTCAAGAGCTCAATTTCAGGATTTCAAAAAGGTATATCATGATTATCATTACCATAATAAATTCTAACAAAAAAATGAAAAATAAAAAAATATTTGTAAAAACAAAAACCCCGACTGCATCAAACTAAAAAGAAAATAAACAAGCCCAATAGTTTATAAGGATTAACAGTCGGGACCTATAAGTAATTCTTCAATCAATAAAATCTTTACCAGGAACCCTGCGTAATTTTAAGAGGTCCCGACTGTTAATCCTAATAAACTATTGGGCTTGTTTATTTTCTTTTTAGTTTGATGCAGTCGGGGTTTTTGTTTTTACAAATATATTTTTTTTAACTTAACTTCTTTTTATTTACTATATATACAGAGTGCAATTTTATAAAATTTTAAAATATAAATATTTAAATTATATTTTGATAATAATAAGATATTTTAAAAAAAAATTTTTCCAAAATAATAAGAATTTTGTAAAAAAAAATTCTCCCCGCTTTACTGGTATTCTATTTCAATTATAAGATAATATTATAATAAATTGTATGGCTATTTATAGTGTTATTAGCGAATTAATACTTAAAATATATATTTTTTAATTAATATAATAACTTCATACCTGTAATATAAAAGAACCTTTTTTTGACATGTTTACCTTTTATGTCATGCCTTCGTGAATCGAGTATAGTGTTCATGATTGTATATATCAATCTGTTCGCAAATGTAGCATAATAAAAGTATTGTAGGTAGTATGCGGGTGAAGCTGCAAATGGGCCGCTACCTTACAATAAAATAGTGACTTATCGGCGTCTGTACATGGAAGATATATTATAAAAATTGTTATTACGGGCATTTAACAATGTAATACAACTTGGTCAGTTTGTATGTAGGTTTGTCCACACGAATCTCAAAAACGCCTTAACCGATTTAAGTGCACTTTTGTATTTTAGCACACTTCTCTAAACATTTAGTACCTATTTGTTTTATTTTAATCGGTTCATAAATAAAAAAGTTAAAACAAGATTTACGCTGTATTTCGCTTATAGCAAGTTAGGCAGAGGAAATCTATTGTTAAGACACTGTGTTAGCCACTTCCCATCGAAGTTTCGCGGAATGACACG
This sequence comes from Heliconius telesiphe telesiphe, assembly GCA_018249795.1. NCBI lineage: Eukaryota > Metazoa > Arthropoda > Insecta > Lepidoptera > Nymphalidae > Heliconius > Heliconius telesiphe. The sequence goes on along the minus strand of DWLH01002741.1, from coordinate 2,060 downwards.
GTGTGCTAAGTGGCGTGGCGGCCTTGGTGCCAGAGGGAATTATTATTATTATTATACTAATAAAATCTTTATCTTTATCGTTATATATAATAAAAGGATAGAAAAGTCAATTTTGTACACGAAAGATATAAAAAAAATAAAAATTACGTCGGTTAATATGTTGATTATAGAACCTAAAAAACCACTCAGCAGAATTCTTGTCTGTCTGTCTGTCCGTCCGTCCGTCTGTCTGTTTATTTGTTCGTCAATCACGCAAAAACTACCTCACAGAAATTGATGAATTTTTGCATGGTGTTAGCCTAGGGCCTTAAGGTACATTTTTTTTTGGGTTTCATTCCGAATTTCATGATAGTTTTCTTTAAAAAAAATAAAAACTGAAAAATATAAATTACTTAAAATACCGATAACTACTGTATGAAATTAAATGATATGGTAATTAGTTCAAAGCCTGATGCAACTTACAGGATAGTTTTTATCATGGAGTATAAAGAAATTTTAGCAGAAAAAAAAAACAATTATATTTTTAATAAAAAAAAATCGACTTGTCCGGACTCTCCTGACTCTCCTGGCACTCGTGACTCTCCGGTCTCTCCTGGCGCACGTGACTTTCCGGACTCTCTGTACTCTCCAGACTCTACGGACTCGCCTGACTCTCCTGACTCTCCGGAATCTCCGGACCTTCCGGACTCGCCTGATTCTCCGGACTATCGTGACTCTCGGGACTCTCCCTATTATCGTGACTCTCCTGACTCTCCGGACTATCGTGACTCTCCTGTCTATTCAGACTCTTTCAACTCTCCTGACTCTCCTGAATCTCCGGACTCTCAGGACTCTCCGGACTTTCCGGAAACTCCTTACTCTCCGGACTCTCCATACACCGCGGACACTCTTTACTCTCCAGACACTTCTTACTCTCCGGAATCTCCTTACTCTCCGGACACAGCTTTTTTTTTTAAATATATTATTTTAATATTTTTTTTAAGGTGTAGGTTCTTAGGTAGTAGGTTATTTTTAGAGTCATTGACTCCTTCTACGTGATCACTCACGAATTCGTAAAGAAATCAGCGATATGTTATGCGCACCCACTATCAATAGGTACACAAAGTCAAAGTTAAAAATGAAATAAAAGGTAGTTCAACAAAGTAATGTAAATAAACTAAACAGAAGTAACAGGAGTGGGGTAACCCATACAAGTTACTACGTCTGATGTTTGGCAGAACACCCGACCATGTTCATGTTTTGGTTCTACTCACATGTACAAAAAGTAATTTTAACATAAAGTAACTGAAGGCATAAATAACTGAATGATTTCTAAAGTAAGCTAATTATGGAGAGTTATAATTGTGCGGATAATAAATAATACAAAGGTAGTGGTAGTTGTAACAAAGTTTTAAAAATTAATATGGTTGTAAAAATTCACCAGAATTATCCGTTGACGAGTGCCCATTGTGTCGAGAGGGCTGACTGACTGCTGTCCAGCTCAGAAGCCAGCGTTGTCATGTACTGATATTAATATGACAGGTGGAACCTAAGCTAAAGATGAAGTAATTAAGATCGGAGTTTGTTCCGATCCCACTTCTAAATTTAGAAAACAGGTTAGAAATCTATTAAATAAAAACAATACAACAAATAGTAAAGTAACGATTTGGTTTAATTTGCAATTAAACATGTACAAAATTTAAATTAAGGAACATTATTAAATTAAGGAACATAATAATCACATAACTTAATATAAATCAATTAACACAAAGTACTTATCGTTATCGTTACCGCTCATACATCCTGACATATTCCTCACATATGTTGGAAGTGATAACAAGAGGGTAGTCGTATCGAACAAACATTAAATGTGGACGGTAGTTGCAACTAATATTTTATTTACGGCCTTTAAATGATGAGAAGCATGGAGCAGTGTCTGGGACTTGCGACCACCGGTGTAGGCTTCAGGGATCCCTTTCCGATATATCAACACTCGCCTTCACTGCTCCAGCCCAGTGCAATTACAAATAGGTGTTAACCACATTCATAATTACGATAATAATTGATTAACTAAATAATCA
>DWLH01002740.1:0-10394 GCA_018249795.1 Heliconius telesiphe telesiphe | reverse complement strand
TTAAATTTATATTTCCATTTCATCGCTCTGGTGTCAAGGCAAAGTGCAGCGTTGAGTTTCGCTAATCAGCACGCAATGCCTAGCCAATTCCACGGAAAGTAGGGAACAGAGTGCCTTAACACTATGTGAAAAAAGAAGTACAATTAATAGTTGTTTAGTCTACCATAATTATTATTTTAAACGTTAACGTTGGCTACATTTACAAAAATAAAAAAGTAGGTATATTTTTCGGGACTACTTCAAATGGCGATGTCTACAATAAAAAGTATATGTATTTGGATAGTAAATTCTGATTGTGAGTTCATAGTTTACATTTCATTATTAAAATTGGAGATCTGGAATTGAAAATCAGATGGACAATCAAGTTCCAGAACTAAACGTAATAAATAAAGAAATGCCGCCTTATCAAAAGTTGTATTCAAATATATCAAAACTCATATGTTACAAAAGTATGTTAATTAAATAATTCTGTGGTTTAAGCGGGCGAAGCCGCGAGCGGGTCGCTAGTATGTTATAATTTTAAAGGGTTTAATTTCCTTAAGATTATTTATTTATTAATCTAATAAGAATAATGTGATGTACCTTTGTTACATTAATAAAAACATGTTTTTCACCAAAATTAAGTTTATTTCTAAAGGACAACATGAAAATTAAGTTGAAATATTTTGTAAAATGTACTTCCTGCTGACTGGATTGTATCCTGAAATTGGTACAAAAGCCTTTTAGGGAGTGTCCGAATCGGACTTAACCGGTTATTTTTAGAGAGTATTTTTATAATACGTGCCATGTTAAATAATGAACAAAGTTAGATATTATTCTTCGAGTAAGTAATATAGGTATCCCTTGTTAATCGCAAAATCTTTCAGGTAAGAGCTCAGTAAACAAACAGTTTAAGATAAATTTTAGTAGAAGAGTTTATCGGGTTACTGCTTTCAAAGTAGTACCGTCGTTGCATGGAACATTTATCAGTATTATTCTTAGCCCACTTATTGAAGAGGCTAGTTTTTTTATGTTCTTAGTTACTCATTTTATTTGATATTATAATAATATTAGATAGTTTAATTTTTACAAATATTATAAATTTGAATGTTTGTGAGGATGGATGTTTGTTAAATTTTATGTAAAAATTATGAACGACATGTCGTATACGTATACGTAACTTTACCGTAATATAGTTTATACATCAGAATAATATCTAGACTAAAATATATGTAATGAATTAATATAATTTGGCTACAACCTAATAATAAGTTTAAGCGAGCGAGGCCTTTTTTGAGTTGCTACTAATTCATAAATACGCGAAAATGGAACAAACATCTGTCCACACAAACTTTCATATTTATAGTATTAGTAAATATTTACAATAATATGAAGATATTGAGGCCAGTCGTGGTGCAGGGGCAGAAGTGTGTGACTGTTGTATAAACACGAGTGGTTGTGGAATCGATTACCATTCGAAAAAATGAAATAAAATGTGAAAAAAAATTGATGAAACTGTTTTTGTATTATTTATTGAATGATATTATAAAATTGAGATTCGCGTCAGCGTCATTACTGTGACCAACATGAATTGAAAGTAAATATGTTTTCCCTAAATGCTTACACTTTTAATCAGAAACATATATTATGTATCAGTAATTTTTTATATGTTTGTTTTAATTTAGGAATAAAATAAACAAAAAAAAATCAAATTGTTTGTACGTAAATATTGACCAATGCTTACTGTAGCGAATATAGCACAACATGCGGTTTAGTCGATTTAAAAACAACTGACACGAACAGGCAGGTCCAGAGAATGGATTTGCTTTATATTTTTATTTAGCGTTTACGCTTAGGTATTTTTGTTCACACGAAATAATATTTTTGTATAAAAATAATAATTTAATCTGGTAAGGTCGTCGTAGTTCAGTGGGACAGCTTCCACCTGAAAACACGGCGGTTGTTCGGTCGTCGCCAAGGGAAATAATTTTATTATAATTAAATTATTTACATTTTGACACTTTAGAAGTCAAAGTGTTGGAGCTGGGACTTGCTCTTTTAGTTACCAGAGCGAAGAAATAAAAAAATATTTCATATAATCAAGTTAGAATCATCGCGTTAAAAGTCATACGTTGACTGCTTGCCTCTTATTACTGTTTTTTGACCTTACGCTGTATCCCGCATATATCAGGGTAAGTAGAAGGAACTTAGTATCAAGACACTCCAATCCCCCAGTTTCCGCTGAATTTTCCAGTCACTCAACAGAGTGGCGGATCTCAACGCTGCGCTTTGCCTCAACACGAGAGCGAAGAAATGAAAATCTGCAATATTTCATGACATCGAGTGGGAATCAAACTCACGACCTGTCGCGTTTACAGTGACAAGCTTGTGCGCCTGCGCTACGACGGCCTCTATATAACTTAAAAAGAAATAAATTATAATTTAACAATATGAATAACAAAAAATATTATCTCCTAACTCAATATTTTACATTTGCAAAAGTAGCGAATGTAAAAGTATATATTTTCATAAATGTCAGTTTTACACTTCTACTGTATAAATTTTAAAGTCTGAGTGTTGAAATTCATTTTTCACTTCTATATTTTCCACTATCGCATCACCAGATAAAGTAATTTATAGGGTACGGCTGCACTATAAGCTGTGCTCGATTTATGATTCCGGTTTAGCTTAAGAGCTGAAGGCTGCTTTTTCATGGAATAATATTTTGGAAATATTTCATATTTTCTTTTCCTCGAGTGTGAACCGAACGCAGTCTGTCGCGTTTGCAGTTATACGTTTACTGTCATACGATCTTTTACCGCGCCACAATGGTTACAAACATCAAAGATTATAATTGGCTAGTATACTATAAAACCAAATGTTTTAATCCCTATGAAGGTGTAACATTTGCTGTACCTATGCAAATTTGCTTATTAACCCTAGAATTCTAATCTACGTAAATTTGACGCATACCGCAGCCAAATATCGTTACCTTTTTCACGTTTATCATACTCGTAAAGTCGCTGCAAACTCGCTAACCAACTCAGTAGCCGTCGAGACCTCATAGGACATATTTGCGTCATTTTGTCTTAATGTAATTTTAAATTATTCATTTTTTTTTATCAGCTTCATGCTGTATCCCGCACACAGTAGGGTAGGCAGAGGGAAACTAGTGTTAAGACACTCCATTCCCCACTTTCTGCCGAATTCTGGAGGCATTGTGTGTTGTGTGGCAGAACTCAACACTGCGCTTATCCTCGACACCAGAGCGAAGAAATGGAAATATAAATTTAAGCAAATATTTCATCTCCTCGAGTGGGGATCGAACCCACAACCAGTCGGTTTACAGTCACACCTCGTGCCGCTGCGCCACGACTGGCCTCAATTATTCATTATAATAATTAGTATTATTATTATTATTAGTATTTTAAATATACGTCGTTTTGTCGTAATGTCGTATTTTGATGTATTGGGCTTTGTGTAACTCTACATTTGTAATTTTTTGTTGATTTTCTTCTATGATTTAGTTATAGTACTATGTATTAATAAAGAGTACATATTATCATTAATGTATCTTACTAATTTATTAAAACTGTATTTTTAATAATTAACGCAAAAAAAAATTAAGCTGCGATTTATTTTTTACACGTCATTTTTACTTATGAATGGGCATTATTAAATATGATTGATCTTCTGAGGTTAAAAAATGTTACAGTTTCTCCTATGCTAATTTATATTAAGATATAAAAAAAACCAAGTGCATGGCGAACTTGCCCAATGAGGGTTCCCTACGAATTCCAGGATTGTAGGTCAACGGGAAGTACAAGTTATAAAAGTTGGCAAACTTAACTTAATTATAAGCTAATAATGATTTATTCTATGAGATACCTATAAATTTTGACATTTCCTATATTTGTATTATGAGGTCTCACTTCGAGAATTTGAATGTTTTAAAAAGTGTGGGACTGAGAACGCGACAGATTTAGGGTTCGATTCCCACTCCGAAATATAAATTATTATTTATTAATATTTTTATTTTTTTAGCGAAGCGTTAAGATCCAACTCAACACACAAAGCCTACAAAATAGGACAGAAAGTGGGGAACGGAGTATTTTAACATTGGTTCCCTCTGCCTACCCTGCCATAAGCGGGATACAGTGTGAAGCTGAAAAAAATACATATGAATTAATTTATAATAATAGCTGTATATCTTTGTAACTTTAGTACTACTTGCTAAACTTGATAAGATACGAAAAATATTAGTTAGTCATTACTTGTACGCCATTGCGTACGAATTATGCAGGTGATTTAACTACAGCTAATTGTTACCTCATTAGTACGACGTGATTTATCGTTCTATTAAACATATTTAATGGGAACCAATCATTATTGGGTTGGATGAATACGGAACTAAATAAAACGCTAATACCGAATACATAATATTATGAATAATTATCAGGTAAGGTTTAAACCTGTATTCGTATATAATGATGCCTTGGAGTATTTAAAATTGCAATTAAACTAAAAATTGATTGAAAATATTAAAATGAATAAAAAGACTTAAAAACAGGTTAAATATCAAGGCTTCCGTACCAATTTCAGAATTATAATCCCGAAACTAATCAACGGGTGGGTCAACAGCTTATGACGATGCATAAATATTCACATCTTTTGATTGCGTTGACTTAGAAGCTTGATTTTTTTCTATGCTTCAAAAGACTACGACCTGAATATTTGATATTAATTTCCGTTTGGTATCTCCTCGTGATCTTGAGATAAATGGTCTTGACATAGGGACAGACGGACGACAAAGTGATCCTATATGGGTTCCATCTGGTCCTTTTGTAAGTAGGTATGGAACCCTAAAAGGAATAAGGAGAATTAATAAAATATATCAAATCGCAGGTACAGTACATTAAGTTGTTGTGAAGAAGCTTTCTAACACTGCTGTGAATTAAATACCTCGAAGAAAAACCTTTATACATAAAATGGAGGTCTGAATCTGGTACAGTTAAATGAAATACAACGTTATGACATGACAAAACTTTATTTTATCGCAAAGTAAATAACGGTACAAGTGTCAGAAAGATATGTTGGCATCTATCTCATTTTACTCTCTCATACTACTAAGAAACGAAACAAGTTTATTCGCCGCTGTGCTGCAATTGGCAATTTTATACTAAAACGATGGGTTTTGGTTCGATTCATTATTGTTTCTTTTGCTAGTTAGACTTGGAACAGTGTAACGTTAAGTTCCAGTATACGTTATTTCTCCAAAACTAACTTATGTCATATCGTGCTCTGTCTGTCTATCCTACATGATATAGAATTTGTTTAAAAAATTGTATAATTAATGATGAAATCCGACTTGACTTTGGTCAGACATATTTACTTAAAGCTGTCTATGTTTATTCTATATGTAAAAGAGAACATTCCATTAGTGTAGATTCTTTAGATAATCATTTTGTTTTAATTTGGGAAATCTCAAATGACGCCTTAAAATGTTTACACGAACACATTTATAATTTTAGTTTAACTTTAAGTATTATATAAGAAAAGTGTACACTTAGAATAATTACACCTAAATTAACATATAATGTTAGAGCATTGAAAAATATTAGTATTTAATAATCTTGTTTCTACATGATCTTTTTTTATTTGTATCATTTGTATAAGTTTAAATCTACATCCACTGTGGTCCGCCTAATGAGTATAACTATTGCAAACTCTTACCTAGTGCTAAGACACTCCGTGCCCCATTTTCTGCCGAACTTTGAAGGCATTGCGCGTTAAGTGGCAGAACTGAACGCCGCGCTTTGCACTTACACCAGAGCGAAGTAATGAAAATATAAATTTCAGCAAATATTTAATTTCCTCTAGTGGGAATCGAATTCACAACCAGTCGCTTTTATAATAATATATATATTTTTGATTTTTATATAAATTTATATTACATATAAAACAACATTAATACATAAAGTGTAAATTAATATTCAATGGAAGTAATTAAGTCTAAAAGGGTTATCACGACACATTAGTTGAGGTAAGTGTAATGTCGAAGGTTATTTGAGAAGGGAAAATCCTCACATGTAGTTTTTAAATAACGTTCGACATCAATATGGTGTCGAGGCAGACCTCGTTAGGGAACCTAGTGAATACATTAATATTTAATACATAAGCATGTTTGAATCTATAATTATTGCACTTACCTCGATGTCTCACATTTGAGTTTTTACAATATTATATTGACACATTTGAATGTTGATATAAATATATCTAAATAGATTATTAAGTTACATATTACTATATCAACGCTTCAAAAAGCTAACGTACAGTGTGCACAATGTAAACAAAGAAACCAATAGAATTAAAAGCATTGTAAATGTCATTGAATAACAGAGTAAAATAGTAACTGTTTATTTCTCAAAGTATTCTACGGTGATAAAAATTATTATTACAAAAGGTAGCTTTGATTTTCTTCTACGAGAGCTACGATCACATATGTATGTATACCTACTAAAAAGCTCTATATAAATACTATCAAGGAGTTTGTTTGTGAGTTTTATTAATATCCACTAAATAATCAAAGAACACTACAGAGTTCAGGTATAATACAGGTAATAGTTAAATATAGCAGTCGGTACTGGTATTGTTTACACTTTATGTAAAATTTATATGTATTATATATATATATATATATATATTTTATGGAAAAGACAAGGCAAACGAGCGTTCGGGTCACCTGATGGTAAGTGATAACCACCGCCCACGACCCCGTGCAACACCAGAGGAGCTACATTGGTGCGTTGCCTGCCTTTAAGGTGTGATGGGCGCCGGAGCCCGGCATTACCTGATGCGAAACGCAGTGACATAGAGCCACTATTTCACGCCGGTTTTAAATGCCGGGGGTGGTAATGATTCGGTCGAGTCTGCCCATGCGTGTTGCCATTGCTGACGACGTGACTCTACCACACGTACTTTAGTCGCCTCTTACGACACCACCAGTACCAGGATGCTCCTATTCTAGGCCGGGATCACACGGCACAAACCTATATAGTGATAGAAATATTTCAGAAAAACAAATACATACTCCATAAGTAGATAACTAACTAGTATTATCCACTATTTCCTATAGTATATTAGTTTTAATTTCTTGGCTCTGGTTTCGAGGCAAAGCGCGGCGTAGAGTTCCGCCACTCAAGTTGCAATGTCTTCAGAATTCTGTAGAAAGTAGGAAGCGGAGTGTTTTGATACTAGGCTTTCTCTGCCTCTTACATGCGGGACACAGCGTCAAGCTAAAGAATAAGATATACAATTAAATATTCAGACGGCACTCTTAAAGTTCCGCTGTAATTAAAGTAGTTTTTCTGAGAGTTTTAGGCTGTTTTTAATTGTAAGTGTGTAAATAAAATGCACCAGCTTCCAAATAAAAAAAAGATTTTTCAAAATCGCTCCATCCGACACAGACATTGGAAATATCTGAGGTAATAAATATAAAAAAAATACAGGTGAATTGAGAACTCCTTTTATCGAAGTCGGTTAAAAAGTCGAGTACGTGACGATAGTTATTATTTATCTTTGTGTCATACATAAGTCACACATGCCAAATTGCATACAAAATATACTACAATACGTATAATGCTCTTGACCTTTACTTCTAAAGTACTGGCCACGAGGCTCCAGTAAAAGTTTTAGATATATTTTTGCATATTGTGCATGACAATGAGGCTCTATTACGTCTATTTTTGAATACACAAGGTGTAAGAGAAAGTTCTAAATAGAATCGTGAAGTTATTGTGCCGATGCCTAGATCTTAAATAATCTTTTTTTTCTTTGCTCAACGTTAGGTTCCGCAATTCAACTATATATCCTGCCATTCGCGAGAAAAGGCAAAAAGCTGAAAAAAGGTGCTACATGCCGGTACCCAACGCCGCGCGTACAAAACGAGGATAACAAAACCTACGTTATAGTTATATTAGTTTATTTTCTCTCCATTTATATTCTTAAGTTATATTTGTTTCAAATGCATCGTATTTAGTCAAGTGTCAATTTTACTACTAATAATACTATTAAATTATGGAATATATTTATTACTAATATCAATAAATAACTAGAAACTTGTAAGACTATCTTCAACAACAGTAACGACGATTGAGTCAATAGATAGATGGACATAAAAGGTCAAAATTTTCTTATACATTTATCACTATATTAAAATCAATGTAACTACCAAGATTATAATTTAATCGATACTGTACTTTTACATATACAGTGGAAAACGTTTTAATTTATTTCTATTATGATTGCTTTAGTGAGAATAACAGATCAACTTAGTGGAAAATCCTTTACAAATCTCATTGGACATGTGAAGCGAGCTTAAATAGTCTTCTACCAGACAGCTAGCACCTACTGCACTAAGTGTTCTACTATACTATACTATAATCTAGGAGGACGTAGCTCGTTTTAATTGGATTGCATCCAGGTACAAAAATAGAGTACTAACGATTCACCTACATGTGTATTTTTCGAAAGAAATTCATAAGAATGTATGTGCATCGTTCTCACGATGAAACGTAGATGCATACTAGTTGTTACTATATCAATAAATCATAAAATAATCTTGATGCCAATCGTGGCGCAGGGACACTAAGTGTGATTCTAAATGCCACAGGTTGTAGGTTCGATTCCCACTGTAGGAAAAGAAATATTTAATATTTTAATTTCTTCGCTTTGGTGTCTACGAAAAAACAGAGTCGAATTCCGCCACTCAACACGCAATGCCTCCAGGTTTCGGCGGAAAATGGGGAACGGTATATTAACACTAGGTTTTCTGCCTACCTTGCTATGTGCGTAATAAACCGTGAAATAAAAAAAATAAAAAATAAAATTATATAAAGTTTTTCAATATTAAAACTGAAACCTACTTGAACACAGAATTGCTATTATCCGACGTAGAAAAGCCACTATCAGGCTGCCGTAGATGCAAAAATGCCTCGGGCTTTAAGAACTTCGTTACGAAGGCTTGTACTGCGTAGAACCGTAGACAATACCGTTTATGAATGTAATAAAAGAAATAAATATATTGTTCAACGAATAAATTTGAATGTTTCAGTTTATTTCACAATAATATACATCGTTTGTAGTAAAATTGATCGTAATATTGCAATGTTGCTTTAGATTTCCATATTAAGTAATAGCATTTGAAAAAGAGAGGATTTTCTTGTTTTAACACAACTCATGAATATATACGAAAGTGCTAGATTTTATTTTGAGGTCAGTCGTGGCGAACTCAAATGTGTCACTATAAGCGATACTGGTTGTGGGTTTGATCCCGACTTGAGGAAAATTAAATAATTATTTAAATTTATATTTTCATTTCTTCGCTCTGGTGTCGAGGCAAAGCGTTGGTCTGGGTTTCGCCGCTCAGCACTCATTGCGATTGGCGAAATATAGGGAACGGAGTGTCTACACTACACTAGGTATCCTCTGCCTACCCTGCTGTGCGCAGGATACAGCGTATAACTGATATATGTCGTTTGTAGTAAAATTGATAGTAATTTTGCATTTTGCTTTAAAAATAAATTCAACTTCACGCTCGTACGTTTCAATATACATGTGAAATGAAATATCAGCTGACAATTTTCAAATATTTTTTGTCACAAAATGCCTTATTGTCATTTATTTATAAGAGACTAGCGGACCCGGACGCGGCTTCGCCCGCTTAAACTTTACGAATGCTTATTAGATATATTTAGGAAATTGTTTTTGAAAATATGTAACTAATTTAAATAAAATTTTTTTAAGTAAACGTAACCAAAGTAAACTATTAATAAAATAAACTAAACAAAACCATTATTAATATTATGAAAGTAAAATAAATATTTAAAAGAATTAAAATTAAATGTGTTGTGCTATTTTTTTGCAAGTGCATGTGGTTATTTACATAATACTCAAATACAATAAAAATATATTTTTTTTTTGTCTCTGTCTGTCTTTCTATTTCACCGAGCTAATATCCAGAATAACTGAACTAATTTTTATTGGACTTTTTTTTACTCGTTTCCTTACGCGCGTACATAGATACTATATGAAATAACTAGAGTCCTTTCTACATTAATTATGATAAGTTTTGCGAGCAATATCAAATAAAATCCCAAAAAACTAAAACCACAATTTATTAAGTGTATAACAACGGTATAGATAACCATCCAACCGAGATGATATAACCAACAATTCGCTCCTTAATACTTACTTATGAAAATTTACAAAACCGTCAAAGTCATGTGCTCGTTCGCGTCGGTCATACTATGCCGCTCGTAGGCTAGGTCATTTCGAATAAGTGACATCTCCTTAATTATTTATTAGAATGTTATACAGTAAACAATATTTTCAATCTAGATGAAATGCTAAAAGTG
>DWLH01002739.1:0-10396 GCA_018249795.1 Heliconius telesiphe telesiphe | reverse complement strand
ATATTTCGTTACGTATATTTTCATTTCTTCGCTCTGGTGTTGAGGCGAAGCGCGGCATTGAGTTTCGCCACTCAACACGTGGGGAACGGAGTGTCTTAACACTAGGTTCCCTCTGCCTACTCTGCCGTGTGCGGGATACAGCGTGAAGCTGATTCAATTTTTTTTTTTTTATATTAATTTAATCGTTAAGCTAGATATCTAAGATTCTTAGACCATAAACCAGCTTTAACAAACAAAAATCTGTCAATATTTTTTGTACTGTCTTCTAGCCTATTCAAAAAAGTAGTTCCTGAGATTAGCGCAACTAAGCAAACGGCAAAAAAAACTCGTCAGCGAAACGAAGCCGCAGGTGAAAGCTATTATTATATAAATTTCCTTTTTTTTCAGCTTAAATTTCTTTTAATACATATATAATGTTTAAAGTTGTATTAACTGTATTTTGGATCCACTGTCATCCTAATTGTAATATTAGTTAGATATCTTTTTATTTAATTTCACGCTGTATCTCGCATATTAAACAGGATACTAGATATAAGACACACTGTTCCCTGTTTGTCTCCCAAAGACATTCAAGACGATGTGTTGTGTGGCGGAACTAAACGCCGCGCTGTCATAGCAAAGTTACGAATGAAAATAATTACATATTTACTCCCCCAAATGGGAATCGAACTGTTCCATTGTGAAATTTAAACATTACTGGGTAGATTCATAAGAATAATATAAACTATAAAGATTAAATAAATAACTTTTTAAACAATTTTTGGTTCTGTTGAGGACACTGCGCGTAACGTTGCGCGTGTGCATTGGTCCGCGCGGCCGGAACAACCGCGGCACTCGCCTTCACTTCCATTCCAACTACCATTCTAACTTCAAGTCCCACTTTAACTATCGTTTACCTATTATTGTCGGGTTTTTATTATGTGAAGTCAATATATAACTAGTAATTGTAGTCCACACTTTTTTTAATTCATCTTAGGATAGGCAGTAGCCACAGGACACTGCCCCCAACAGTTCAGTCGATATTTTTGCTATAAGCCACATTTGGAAAAGTCACTCAGTCATTAATCAATTAACTTTGTATATATAATTAGTTATCTGTTTAATTTTAATCTTAGTTAAAATCATTAATTGAATTTTCTAGGCGCGACTTAAGAATATTATTATTTTTTATTTATTGATGCAATATTTTTACGTTTATTTTGCCTGTATTTTTTTTTATTACTTTTTTTTATTATTTAAATTATTTTGAAATGTGTTAATTTGTCATTGCTATTCTTGGAATGTTCAATATATTAAAATTTAATAAAAAAAAATTATATGACGTGTTTGTACTAAAAATTCAATAACTATAAAGGAAAATTCAAAGCAGCTGTTACAAACCTTTTAATTCATTAAATATTTTTTTTCTAAACTCCAATAAATAAGAAAAAAAAAACTTATCCAAATATAATTTTAATTCTTAGTAAAGCAATTTTTTTATTTATTATTTTCAACAATGTAACATTTACGCATCTTCACATAGTGAAGTCTCTTTCCAGCTATGTATGTACGCTTATAACATTTAAAATACGCTACGGATCCTAACGCTGTTTTTATAAATAGTCAGACTGATTCAATAGGAAGGTTTATATGTATGATATATGCATATTATGTAACTATATTAAGCTTCACGCTGTATCAAGAGTTTAGCAGGGTGCCAGGGAGACCCCTGATACTCGGTTCCCCACGCAACGCAAAATTATATTGCATATTGCGCCACGCTTCGTCTACTGAAACGGGGAAATAAAAATGATGTAGCTAGCTGATGTAGCTTCACGCTGTATCCCGCACATACATTGTGATGTAGACAGATTGAAGTTAAAACACTCTGTTCCTAACGTCGAGATCCTAATTACCTTATTTATATTACTTTCATGACATCGTGGCCAAATATTGCGTAACTCAACACCGCAATTTGTCTTGTTACCAAAGCGTGTAATAAAAGAAATATCAACAAAAACAATAATCTTTTTGTTTTTGTTTTTCTTTCTCTTCTTTTTCCAATTGTACTCTTGCTTCTTCTACATTCTTCATTAGTTTCAAGTCTTTTGCACAATCGTCGACAATTTTTTGGAAAAGTTCATCTAAAAAAATTATTTTTATAGCTATTTACTAAAGTTACTCTAAGTTATTATTATTTATTTAGTATTTACTCTTTTTCGAAAACAATACACAAGATCTATACTAGACAAAGTGCATTTAGATGGAGTATGTTTTAACATAACGCTGCATCCCGCACATAGAAACTCCGTTTCCATTAGAACACTTTCCGTTTTTATTATTAAAAAAATATTGAAGTTCTTACTCTAAAAACGATGGCTCTAGGTTCGATTCCAAAACGTGAATTATTTTCATTTCCCTACTAAAAGTGGAACAAACATCCATTCTCACAATTTTTCACATTTTTAATATTAGTAGGATTAGTATTTATGTGTGTGTGTGTGTCTTACCAACATTTTCCCCTGTCTTGCTAGACGTAAAAAAGTGTCCATGCAATCCTTGTGAATATGTCGCTACCAAGTCTTCGGGGACTTCCCGTTGCACTAATTCCGAGTCTAAAAGATCTTTTTTAGTACCGCAGAGGTACACTTTACAGTCCTAAAAAAGAAAATAATGAAAGAATGAAGAATTTTTTTCGCTTTAATTTGAATGTAATATGAGAGTTAAAGCTTGTAATTATCAATCATCTTCCACTGTACTATTAAATCATTAATTAAATAAATATTGATTTTAATTTTTAAAAAAACTACTTGTAGTGTGAATTATATTTTTTTATAAAATTAAGCATACAATAACAAAAAGTCCTTAATCAATACACAAATATTGTAAAACAACAAGTCGATGGTCCCGAGGTAAAATATCGAAAGTGAAAAATCGCAAATCCTTTAATTGCTCTTTTAAATCACTGAGGAGTGTAATTTTTATTTATCTAAGTGTAATTTATTTATTTTTTTCGTTTATGCGTTTTTTAAACGTGTATGTAATCAAAAGCTACCCTTGTGAGTAGTTCAAAACAGCAATTACCTGGGGACCGTCGAGGTATTGCAAAATATTTTCGAAATAAGTGCATGAGAATTGAGAATATACAGGGTGGAAGTATCAGCACCACTATAAATGAAACCACAGTTTTAACTACTCTATAAAAGCCTAATACAATTAAAAACATTTTTTTTCCCAAAAAAAAAAGTTATTTTTTCAAAAAATATAAATAATAAAATTATTGTTGTAATATAAAACGCCATTTGTCAAGAACGACGCACGCACACATAAACCTATCAAATGGAAACCGGCCCATACGCCGAAATCGAGTCGTAGGTATTGGCGGCAAAGTTCAAGGTTGCTTAACCTTTAGTAGTATTTTTGTAGTAGTATGTACTTATGTTTTTGGTATATTCGCCATCGCGTAACACATCTATATGATCTCGCTAGCTCTTGACTGATGGCCGTTACGAGGTTTGGGCCGATATAGTGCATTTAGAAGAGGTTTAATCTGTCGATAAAGGGTAGTTGGTTTAGGTCCCCGATAAGTATAAGTGTCTTGGCCTTTGATAATGTGGCCGCCAATACGATTGCCCCAAAATGGTTCATGAGGGCCTCATCCACGATAAGTCTTACGGGCTTTTCTGCAACACTATTTACTAGAATAAAGGCGATCGTTCGGACTTTGATTGTTGCGTCCCTGGTGCAACTAAAAGGGATTTTACTCCTGAGGTCCTTGGCTGCCTCAGTAGTTGTAGTTGCTATCGGATCACTATCGGGGATGAAATTCTTGACCACCCAGGTGGACTTACCGCAGCCAGGAACGCCATTCACCCATTGTATGTCAGGTGGCTCCCAATGCTCCCAGATGCTGGTTGGATTGTTTGAAGTTTGAATGGAGCGCTGTGTTTAGTATCCTTTGTTCCAGCGCTACCTCCGTGCATCGAGCTATGACGAGGATTGAGTCGTCCGAAGATGTTGTGGACCTGGGTGGGGTTTTTTCTCCTGTTGACCTGTCATCCTTGTATACAAAGCCATCTTTCCCGCTGTAAGCCGCCATATGGGAGGATTTAGGTGGATTTTCCCTTAGGTATTGGTTTAAAATATCTTACCATATATGCTGTTCCCGTAAAAGGAGCGCTAACACTACCACCCTGTATAGCTCAGTTGTCTAAATTGATAGACATATACAAGAGGTGCGGGTTGCAATGTCGTTATATCAAAATTTACTATGAAACTCCAACGTATTTAAGAAAAAAATTCATTTTTAACAAATTAAAAACCTACTTCAAATAACGTAATAAATAATTTTACATAATGTAAAACGTACTTTGATTTTGTTAAACAAACACACAGGCTTAGTAATTCGATATTGTAGTAAAGTGGTTGTAGCATTAGCTTGACACCGACTTCAAAATTATAAAATATTTTTTAATTATTTTTTATTAACAGGGTAAATCAAAGTACGTTTTACATTACATAAAATTATTTTTTACTTTTTAGTTCGTTGAATGAAGTCGGTTTTTTTTTGTTAAAAATTATTTTATTTACGATTTTAAGTGATGGATTCGACATTAAGAGGATGCTTCTCAAACGAGTAGGTAGTGGGGTTGTCCTATGTAAAACTTCAATCTTAATTAGGTATTATTGTGCATGCTAACATTTTGGCATATTGACAAGAACATAAATAAAAAATATTCGAGCGAATTGGGTATCTCTCCCTTTTTTGAAGTCGGCTGAAAATGAGAACATCCTCTTTTTTGATGTTTTTTGTTTTATGGAAAAGACAAGGCAAACTCGCGTTCGGGTCACCTGACGGTAAGTGACTACCGCCGCCCACAACCCCGTGCAACACCAGAGGAGCTACAGGTGCGTTGCCGACCGACAAGGTAGGTTGGGCGCCGGAGCCCGGCATTACCTGATGCGAAACGCAGTGGCATAATTTGGATCCCATAATCGGAACCTAATCAAACTTTCACCAAACTATCCTTGAACTGTATCCTTTCAAGTAAAAATGAATCATCAGAATCGGTTGGCGTAATATTGAGTTCTTCGAACATTTGTCGTGCACATATCTAATGCAAATTTAAGACTTATGTGATTTTCTCATAAATACCATTGTCAGAAATGGACCAAAAAAAGACAACAAACTTAAATATATATTTCTTTGTATATAAATTACTTTTTCAAAATTCAATGAATTAAAAAAATATTTAGGGCAGCTATATATAGGTGAAACTGAATGCCGAACATATAAGTACATATTATTAAAAAAATATATATTTTTCTTACCTCCTCCACAGTCCTCAACTCTTGCAACCAGTGCCTTAATCTTATCCATGAATTCTGTGAACTTGGCTCGTAACATATTATAGCAGCATGAGCACCTCTATAGTACATTTTTGTCATTGCTTCATATCTAAAAAGAAAAAATGGCAAAATACCAAAATTTATACATAATTTAAAGGCAAAAATAACACAATGGGTAGTTCAGTAAAAGCTAGTATTAAAATAACATTGTTAATAATAAACATATATTATAAATGGGGAACAAGAGTCTTAATGTTAAAACAGAGTATCTTAAGTGTTGTAGTATGACTAGGATCTGAGATTTTATCTGCCTACCCTGCTATATGCAGGATACAGTGTGAAGCTAAAATATATAAATACACGTATGTATATAAGTTAAACTATATATATGTACATAAAGATGACTGTAAATGCGATGGGTTGTGAGTTCAATCCCTATTTGGGGAAATGAAATATTAATTAAAATTTACATCTCCATTTCTTCACTTTGGTGTCAAGGCAAAGTGCAGCATTTAGTTCAGCCACTCAACACACAATGCCCCCAGAATTCGGCAGAAAATGGGAAATAGAGTGTCTTAATACTAGGTTCCCTCTGTCTACCCTGCTGTGTGAAGGATACCAGCATGAAGCTAATTATTTTTTTTTTATATCATACAAAATTGCATACCTTTCACTGCCAGCAGTATCCCATATACCAACATTAAAATCTTTTCCATCTGAATGCATTTGTTTTGCACAAAAAGCTGCACCTATAGTCTGTTACAAAAATAAAATACTAAAAAATTAAATAGTTATATTTTATTAACACTAATGATATTGGGGCTGTTGTGGTAGAGCAGTAAAATCTCTAAATGTAAACACAATGATTGTGGGTTTGATTCTCGCTCAAGCAAGTATATTTTTGTTGTGTTCTGCCACTTAACATACAAAGTCTTGAAAATTTGCTGATTTTTAATATACAATTTATATTAACAAAAATGTATTTGTAACTATGTACATCTTCGTAATTATAACATAGTCTATAATTATATAAAATGAGTTAAAGTAAATTATATAATAATTGGTTAGGCCTGACGTGGCGCAGGGGCACTGTTTGCTTGTAAGAGGGACTGGTTGAGGGTTCAACCCCACTCGAGGAAATGAAATATTTATTTAAATTTATATTTTCATTTCTTTGGTGTCTAGACGAAGCTCGGTGTGAAGTTCCACCACTCAATATGCAATGCCTCTAAATGGGAAAGGGAGTGTCTTAACACTAGGTTCCCTCTGTCTACCCCGTTGTGTACGGGATACAGCGTGAAGCTGATTGGATTTACATAATTATGAATGTTATTGTTACACACTTATTTTTTAAATAATATTTGTTTAAATCTAAATTTAGATAGAAGAAAATGCTTAAAATATTTTTTCTTTGTTTATATTTAGAACAACAAACACAACAAAGATAAACAATTATTTAAACAAAACTACAAACAAAAAACTAAGTATATAACTTTCAAATATGGTTGTTAAATAAAGTATAACTTACATTTTGGTAAGGAGTCCCTGAATTAAACCTACAATTTACAAATCTTAGAACTAAGCTAGTTTTTCCGACATGTTCACTCCCCAAAAGGACTATTTTAAAATCACAGCGGCTCATTTTTCGGTCATAGATTCCTATTTCGATTATAAAACTATTTTTTTTATATTTAAATTAACTCATATTTCAGATTTTTCTTATATTTTATATATAAATATTCATTGTTTATAAATTATACAACATAAACAATGATATTTCAAAGTCTATTGTATAAAAAAAAACTGTGAATCTTATGACCACAGAACACATATATCCAAAGGATAAGTGCTTATGACCAATGTCAAATTCAATTTGATAGTTGACATTTAAAAATATTGCCAGTCTAAAGAATTTTAAATTTAAACAATGTGCCCAATAAAATTTTTAAAGAAATATGTTGGTGTTATTTAAAGATTATTTATATATTTTTAATTCAAACCAATAAAATATGTTAATATCTATTTATTATTATTAACTGAGGAATTCCCTCTCCTTTTCTGAGCTCCTTTATAAATTTATACTCTTTTGGTGTAGCAATTAATATCATATGTCAGAAACTAACTTAAACTACTCACAGTAGTTTTATATAAGTAGCTATTTTACGAATGGAAAGTTACGATTTTGTTAACACTATATATACCAATGACGAACAGGTACTAAAATATGGATGAAATTTTGAAATTAATATGATTTTAATCGATATTAATCTTATAACATTACGTAAGTTAGTTTCAAAACCACAAACAAAAACGATTATTACAATTCAAATTTAAAATTACATGATTTAAGAAAAGATTACTTAAATCATGTAATTTTATATTTGTATGGTAAAAGTAATATTAGACAAAGAAAATGTTACATCTACAAATCCACTTTTGCTTTGGTCTAAATATTAGATAATTCTTCAAGCTTCATCCTTTGAAAATATTATAAACAAAAAATTAATTTCTCAATAAAAAGTACTTTTTATTTTGTTTGAAAAAAATATTTATTTTAAAACAGCTTATAATTTAAAATT
Organism: Heliconius telesiphe telesiphe; assembly: GCA_018249795.1. Lineage (NCBI taxonomy): Eukaryota > Metazoa > Arthropoda > Insecta > Lepidoptera > Nymphalidae > Heliconius > Heliconius telesiphe. The sequence goes on along the minus strand of DWLH01002739.1, from coordinate 2,489 downwards.
GCATTTAAAAGAAATAAAAGAAAAATAAATACAACGGATTTATTTCATCGTACTACCTATAAAATATTGCATAATCAAAAAACTATAAATGTACAAATAGAAAAATAACACATAAAAATACAAATGCTTAAGTTGTGATACAATTCAATTTCATCCACTTTATTTTACTAGTAAATTTAAATTATCTGAATATAATAATTCCATAACATAACTATTTATATTGACAGTCATTCACTGTTCCTCAACAACACGATGGCCTTAATGAATATATTGTAAATATAATATAAATGTTCCATTAGAGTAAACTTGAACTAACAACCGTCACATACTTAAGGATAAATGTCAATTGCATCACTATGCCCTCAATATTTACCTTCACGCCGTATCCCGCATTAAGCAGGGTAGGTAGACTAGGTTAAGACACTCCTATCCTCTAGTGTTGAGACACTCCGATCTCAACGAGCTAGCGAGTTAAATTCCCAATTTTTCTAACATTGCTAGCGAGTCTCTTTGTCTTTTACATCAGACCGAGGAAAGGAAAATAATAGGTAAATGAGAGGTTTCGAATATTCTTTTCATTTTCACTTATCTCTTGCAAGCATAAGAATAAATCGGTGGAACCTTGTCTTAAGTCACTCTGTTGCCATTTTTCGCCTATCTTTAACAGATCGATTGGACTGTATTTTTTTGTTAGCTCAGAACTTTTGACTGGGTGAACCGATTTTGATGATTCTTTTTTTATTTGAAAACTAGTGCTTCTCGTGTAGTCCTAGTTTAATTTAGTCCAATTAATCTGACAGTGGTATCTGTGGGAAAACCATATAAATCTTAAATTTTCATTAGTTTGTGCTTGACAAATGGACGAATAACTCAATATCATGCCAACCGATTCCGATGATTTTTTTTTATTGGAAAGGATACTCTTTAAGGGTAGTTTGTAAGAAATTTGGTTAGATTCTGATTATGAGATCCGGTTAAAATTAAACAAGTTGGTTTTTATTTTGTAAATTTGGTAAAAAAATATAATTATACTGTATTAGTTACAAGGAAAAACATTGTTAAAATTTGCGAACCGTGGCTTACTTTTCGTAAGAAGAATGTTTTCATTTTCAACCGACTTCAAAAAGGAGATTTCCAATTCACCCGAATATTCTTTATGTATGTTCTTGTCAATATGCCAAAAAGTTAGTTTCCACAAAGATAATGCCTAATTAAGGTTGAAATTTTACATAGGACAACCACTACCTATTCGTTTGAGAAGCATCCTTTTAAGGTCTACCCATCACTTAAAATTGTGAAATAAATAATTTTTTACCAAAAAAAACCGACTTCAAACAATAAATTTAAAAGTAAAAAGTAAATTCCGTGTCAAGCTAAATGTTACAATAACTTTACTGCAATATCAAATTACCAAGCCTGTTTGTTTTACTTGGCACCGACTTCAAAATTATAAGATCTTCCTTTAACTATTTTTGTTTGACAAAGTCGAAGTACGTTTTCCTTTAAGTTTTTTTTTTACTACTATTTATTATTTGAAATTGGTTTTATTTTTGTTAAAAAATAATTTTTAGAGACTGTGTGTGATCTGAACCAAAAAATAATATTATATACTATTCTTATCCGGCAGGCGTGGAATAGGAGCAGCGCAGTACCAATATGTTTGAGAAAGCATATGTCCAGCTGTGAGCGTAAGGCCGAAACGACGACGAATCATTTCCTCGAAAATCGAACCTACACCATTAAGTACATCTACAGACACTGCCTCGCTGTACCACGATAGCATAAAACTGTTATGGAATCACTTTCACTCTTGGCTGGTTTCTACTTCATGATATCTTTACATATTGAATAAATAATTGTATTATACAACACTGCTTTTTAACTGTATGTAGGTAGGTATATTAAATTACTATAAGCATTACAAGTATACCTAATATAGAAAACGTACTGATCAATTACTATGCATTTTACTTTTTAGAAGGATGAGATTTTTTTAGCTTCGCTCTATATCCCGCATATAGCAGGGTAGGTATAATTGACCTAGTGTCGAAACACTCTGTTCTTTGTTTTGTACCTGAGTTTGAGAATCGAGACAATTGATATTATATGGCAGAGCTTAACGCCGCGCTTTGTCCTATTTGAGGAGCGGGGAAATTAAATAATTAATTTCCCGATCGAGTAGATAAAACCCACAACATTAGCGTTTATAGGTAGATTCTTTCCCTCTGCGCCACGATGGTCTCGAGATCTATGTAACTTTGTGAAACTGAAAAAAAAATCCTTCGTTTTAGACTTAAACGTATTTTTGTAAAAAAATCTGAACCTACAACACTAGCAATAATGACAACAGACCTCATTGAAGCGATAACACCGTCATTCTTTCCATTCTATCTGATAAAATTATATTAATATTATTATAAACAAGAACATGATACTTCTAATGTGTCAAATCATAGTGAATCTATATTACAATATATTAATTAATTAAT
>DWLH01002738.1:0-10398 GCA_018249795.1 Heliconius telesiphe telesiphe | reverse complement strand
GTGTCACGATTTTTTTAAAATAACTTTTATTTGAAAATATACTTTTCACGATTTTTTAGTACACGACTCATACTTTCTCGTTAAACTATATTACGTACTAGCGACCCGCTCCAAATTATTAATTTACCAATCTGCATTGCTTTCGTTTTATAATAATAATATAATTTTATAAACAATATCTATACCCATATTAAAAAGTAAAGTTTCAGCAAATCCAATAAAACAGTTACTAACGACAATTTTGTCGAACAGCGTCTTTTAAAATGTTATAACTTTTTATTTATAAACCGATTGTAATGAAACAAACGCTATATGTTAAGGTAAACTTACCAAAATACAATAGTAAACATTGCAATTAAATCGCTCATATAATTGATCACGTAAATTATTAAGTATAATTCAACAAATTTATTATATGCCATTATATAAATACACTTATTTACACACTATTGAACAATGTAATGTATGCATTCGGTCAATGCCGCCGCCGTCGTTCGTTGTGAATACAGCTGTATTGTTATTATGTATTTATATATATATTACTAGACAATGTTTTTTTTTATTTATTATGATAACATATAAATATCAATATTAATAAAAATTAAATTCATTTATTAGTTGAGTGAAATAACTCCAAATGAAAAATGTTATATTTTATTCCCCCGAGTGAGTATTGAACCCACAACTGTTGCGTTTCCAGTCACACGCTTGTGCCCCTGCACCACGACGGCCCCTACATTTTGTGTTTGGTATGAAATATATAGAACTTTAAAGACATCGTTGTATTCAGTGTATATTCTATATAAAGACATTAAAGGCGATTCTGTGGCATTATAGAGACTGGTCGTTAAGTAGGGAATATAAAAAATATCTATTATTTTACTATTATCAAGATAAGGTTTACCTTGTTCTTAATCTTAAGACTATCAAATATCAATCAACAAATAAATATAGAATTTATGTTAAGTTGTTTACATTGTTTGAAAGTTTGTAACTAAATATATGATAATGTATAGATAATCTTCTTATAGGCAAAATAGCGGCAAAACATAAAGTTTAGTTTTTCAAATACGGCAACTTAAATAATTTTCTAAGTAGTTACGTATTTTTGAAATGTTGTATATAGAGTGTATTATTGTATGGAAAATAAGTTGTACCAACGAAAGTGGAGTACTGTATTTTATTTTATTTTTACATTTACATAAAATAAAAAATATATCTTTTTAAAATTGAATATTAAACTAACTAATTCTTTCTCAGGCAAGATTCCAGTAAGAAGAAGAAGAAACGTTCCAAGTCACCGGAAAGTTCCAGCGCTTCAGAAGACAGCGACGAAAGCTCTGAAGACGAACGTCCAAAGAAAAAAAAGGTAAATAACTATACTAATTCACTCGAAATGCCTAAATTTAGCCGTTTGATAGTAGGTCTGGAATATATTCAAAGATTGTGTTAGATTATAATTTATTTATATTCGAACGGTTTATCGATAGTAGATCTTGTTTGGATTTTTTTTAAGACTGAGCTAATATAAATAAGCGAACTCTCATAGCTTAATGTAGGCTAAAAGTCGTAAACGCCTTTGCCAATTTTAAATAATTTACGAGATTTCTTTTTTTTTTTTTACTATTTTTTTTTTGTTTTTCCTTTTATTGGAGACATGATCTTTGAATAATCAGTACAAATCATAGTAATTACTGTCTTGTAATATTTTTCGGGTAGCGACGGGCCTAGGGTTGTGTATGCCTGTTAAATATTGATAAAAATGTTTTAGTTTTTTTTTCTATTGGGGACTTTTTTTTACACTACACTGACCTTTCACCTTACTCTGTCCCTAGAACTATCAAAAATGTTAATATAGCACACTGCTTAATTTTCTTTTTGAAATTGAAAAATAATTTTGCACATCCCTTTGCGTGCAAATAATATTATGGGTTTTAAAAATATATAATATTACAATTTGAACACATCCCTATTTTTGTGCATTACTCCATTGAAGCTGTGATATTGTAGATTACACTATTTTATTTTGCCTTATTTATTCCCTATATCCCAAGCTTCAACTTTTATTGCTAAATGCCCACACATATTAATTTTAAAAAATGTCATTTAATGGGCCGATAATATTATATCGTGGGTTTCATTTCTTTTTTTTATTTTGTTAACAATTTTTTTTTTGTAAATACAAGAAATAGACAGTAAAAATTATCTGTTTAACTGTGCATCATTTCATAGGATAGCCATCTTTATCTGAAGAAATAAAGTATACTGTAAGTATATCACAAAACAATAACACTCAGTAAGAACACTGTTAGGTGAAACCTAAAATAATACGTGTTAAATTTGGTATTGCATTTTAAAGTACATTTGTGACTAACTTAACTATTTAATAAGATGGGCGATTGTCAGGGTCTTGATGTGCACAGATTTTTGTTGATTGCATGGTTTTTCTTTCGTAGTACTATAAATTAAAACATGGTGGTATCGCTAAATATCGCGTTTATATATGTGTGTATTGGAAAAACGTGCTTCGTTCTATATGATAATAGTAAATTAATTACCATAAAGTGTATACGAGTAATATTTAATACGTGTCTTTTACATAATAAATATTAATTGGTCCTTCGAGCCATATATAAGCACGTTTTTGTATAGCACATTGTTAATTATGTCGACATGTTTGTTTATGATAATATAACTAATCCATAACATTCTCCCTCTTCTATCATTGACTCAAAACTAATTAAGGATGCTCCACATGTTTAAATGGTATACAATACCACCACCGTTTGTTATATAAGGTACGTCCTAATATGTTAATATTTTGATTTTTTTTTGTATACTACATGTATTTATATGTATATATTTAAAAACTAACTCCTACTATTCGAATTAGAAATATTGTGTAAAATGGATTTAACACACTAGTGCCAAATCCTTTGTTTTTTTTATATAATATTTTTTAGACAACTTGTCATCGTCGAGAGTGTTATGGATATATCTTAATATTGTAAATGTAATGCAACAGTGCAAAAAGAACTAACAATTCGTCCATTATAATAAATATTTTTATAAATACTTGCTTTCGTGAGTAGCTTTTTTTAAAAACAACTTTTAAGTTAAAGCCTTCTGTTAATTTAATCTGACTCCATATAGACATGCATGTGTATAAATTATTTATTTACGGAAGCTCTTTACTTTGCGTTTATGGGATGTGATCTAAAGGGTTTCCCTTTGTTTTAGTAAATATATTTTTAGTTGCCATAACCACTAGTCTTCTTGTATTGGCACTGGTGTTATTGCCATTTTATTTCACACAGATTTTCATGTGTATATGTTGATTTTTGAACAGAAAAAATCGAGCAGCCGACGAAGAGCTAGCACTGCGCCGTCAAGTCGTGAAAAGTAAGATTTTTTTTTTATTATAAACATTATGGAAGACATGTCTTATGTCTTATTACAATAAAACCAACTTATGGTCTTCATTTATAACTCTATTTTTTATGTAGTATAATAGGATAATCTGTACTTTGCGATAAATGTTTTGTCACATTTATTTTATATTGTATGAAGTAAATTTTATTTTAAAAATGTTTATTTTAATTTATTTTTAGCTCGCCAGTCAACTTGAAACGATCGAAGGAAAAACAATATGAGCGTCCAATTGAAAAAAATAGAGATCAAGAAGAGCGTAATAACAAACATAATGATTCTTCAAGAAATTCAAGGCAAAATGATAACCCTAGAAGACGGCAAGCCAGTGACTCCCCTCCACCTGAAAAAAGACGGCGAAAGACTCCATCGCCCCCAAGAAAACGTGAAGAGACATATTATAATAGAGTCGAAAAATCTAGAGATGATCCAAGACGAGACGATTCAAGACAGTATAAAGACAACAAAAAGTCTAGAAAAAGTGAATCTCCAATCTACAGAGGTAGACGTCAAGAAGAGGTTAGAAGAACGGAAGAAGTCAGACGATCTGAAGATGAATATGATAAACGAAACAGAAGTGAACAAAATGAAAGATATTACAAAGAAAACCATGAACCAAGGCGAAAAAAGAGTGTGCCAAGAGATAGACCCGAGACTTCCAGAGAATATAGAGATCGTTCTCCATCTTACAAATCTAAGAAAGACTCTAGAAAAGAACCAGAGAGATATTACAAGAGTTTTAGACCGGAGCAATCGTCAGAATCTGAAAGTGAAACGCCAAGAAAACGTAAAGATAGTAAATCACCTAGTAAGAAATCGAGATACCATAAAGACCATGAATCTCCAGTTAAAGAAAAAAGGAGGCGAAGCGTTTCAAAACCTCGAGAGAGTCCAAAGGAATCTTCTAGAAACAAATCACCCGAACGAAGGCAAGTTGAGAAGAAAGAAATAAGCAAATCTAATGCCAAACCTGTAGATAACAAGAGACAAGAAAGTAAATCGAAACGGAGATCACCTACGCCCGAAGATAAACATAGACGCAAAAAATTAAGAAGCAGGTCAAAATCTTCGTCAATAGAGCGTAAAAGCTCTAAGAAAGAGAAACAAAAGAGTAACACTCCCAGCATTAAATCAAAGAAGAGTTCGGAACGACGAACTCTATCGCCACGACCGGAACCAGCTAGGCCGGAGAGAAATGAGAAAGAAAAGAATGATTTAGAAAAAAGTAAAGAGTCTCGAAACGATCATACTTCCCGATCTAAAGAACGCAGTCGTAGTACCTCGAGTCTTAGCTATTCCCCAGCTCGTCGCAGCCCTGAAAGATACCTCGAGATACTAGAAAAGTTACCGGAGAAAGATAAAAGAAAATACATCAAATCGCCATCGGATCTTCAACCGAAGAAAAAGAAAAATAAGGAAGATAAGTTCAAACCAAAAGCGGTGTGCATGAGGAGTTCGTCCAGTGAGAACGACGACTCTGAAGACGATTTTCTAAGAATACACGATCGAGCTCGCCAAGAGGATCTGGATATAAAAGAATTTAACAGATTAAAAGAAAATTTGGCACAAATGGCGCGCGCTACCATAGAGAGACGACGAAATGATAAAACTAACGGTCCGTCGACATCTCAAGCGTCACGCCAAGTTGTTCCGGAGGAACCGGTACCTATAAGCGATAGTCCAATAATAATAGAAGTCCAACCTTCACCAAAAGTTAGCAAAAGTCCAAAAAAGGCCGAAACTCCTAAAAAAGATAGTCCAGTGAATGTGGAAAGTTCTCCGGAAGTTAAGAATAAAAAACGTGATCGTAGTGCGTCGAGGCGGTGGTCGCGGTCATCGTCACGGTCGCGCTCCCGTTCCAGGTCCAGATCCCGGTCTAGGTCTAGGTCTAGATCGTCGCGGTCTAGGTCTAGGAGCTATTCGTCTTCAAGGTATGTTGAGGCTTGTTATTTTATCATTTATTTTAAACTGCACTTTAAGTTAAATAAATATATTAGAATTTTCGAAATTAATGTTAAGAGTTAAATAAAATATTTTCATATTCTTTACATATGTTTTTATCTGTTTTAAATATTATACATTGCATTACGTACAGTTCTTTTGGTTATATAACCAGAATAAGCTAACATTTTCAATATTTGGTGTCTTTAATGTATATATATTCTTTATTGCACAGATATAAAAATTGTAAAATACAGTTAAGTTTACAACGGCGGTGGCGGCAACGGTGTATTATATATAAAAACATTATTATTTCAGGCGGTCCCGGTCAAGTCGGTCAAGCTCGTACAGTAGCCGCAGCTCGTCTAGGTCGTCGCGTAGCTCATCGAGGTCTACGCGCTCTTCTAGGTATGTAAATTGAATTTAATTCAATAGTAAATAAAAATATGAACACGATTCATTATTACCTATCTATTTATTACTTGGTTACGAGTAACAATGGATATTGATCATAAAATAATTATAAATTAGTGTTCATGTTTTTAAACTATACAGTGTAAATTCTATATAACGACACGGAAAAGACCTCATATGGTAAGGCGTTATATGGCTGCCACACGATCATCATCGTTGCATCAAAAATATAGCAATTTCGAAGCTTCAAAGATTTGCCGTCAAATCGAGTGTTGTTATTAACAGTTTACACTGTATACAGTCTTACATTGTAAACGGTAAAAATGCGACAAATAACAATAATTGAAATGATATTTTCCCTCTATAATAAACAACCGCGATGCATGCACACGTATAACGTGGTACGTAACAGAACAATGACGGGCGTGTACGCCGATTACCGTAGATCGAGCGGGTCGCGGTCGCGCTCGCCCTCCATCCCGCGCCGCGCCGGCTCGCCCAGCTTCCTCGACCGCCGCCGCATCACGAGGTACCGACGCCCGCTCGCCCGCCGAAACACGTTGACATTGACATTTATAGGATGACAGTTATAGTGGCAGTTTTTGAAGTTATGCTGATAGTTTACTTTTGTCATTTCCACAAACTGACCTCTGAAACACAAATAACTAAGAGAATATAACTCAATATAATATAATCTCAATATAATTAAAATTTTAACATTCAGAAACCTGTACTCTAATAGTTGTGTATAAACAGCAGGCTTATCTGCCATTTAGCAAGTTAATATAATTTTATTTGACATTCACAAAGTAGATTATTCTCAACTATAATGTATCTAACAGACCATAAGTGAAAATAGAACAGACTTTAATTTCAAGTCACAACAGACAAGTCATTTGCAATTGAACTTCATACTAGACGGCCTCTTCGTTTTGACATTGACGTTGACATTTATACGATGGCGGTTGTAGATGTTGATATGGCCGCTTGGCGTTTGTTTGTTGTTGATCTAACATTGGTTTTCTTTTCTTTCTTTTTTTTTGGGTCGTTTTCATTTATTACCTTAGAAGGTTGTATCAATAATGTTTACATTTTTCTTTCATTTTAACATTGAAGTTAATATTCCTATATCTATATAAACACAAACACCAAAAGCACTTTTCATCAGGACATTATGCGTTGCTTATGAGTATGATATTTATAAGCAGTTTAGTTAAATAATTTTTAACATTGTGTGATGCTTGTATATGATTATTAATAATGGGCTTTTTTATTTTATTGACATAAAATTATGTGTTACTTGTGATACATTGATAAATCAGTCTTCACGCTGTATCCCGCACACAGCACAGCAACGATGCGCTTTGTCTCGACACCAGTGGAAATTAAATAAATATTTAATTTTCTCGAGTGGGGATCGAACCCACAACCAATCGCGTTTACAGTCACACTTTGTGCCACTGAGCTACCACCGGCCGGCAATATTGATAATTTAATTTGAATAAATAAATAAATGTTACTCTAGAGAAACACATAATTATATGTCAACTTAATATTTTTATTTGCTATTGTTACATGTTTTGTTTTTTTTCTTTTGTAGAAAAAAGTCACGAAAGTCTAGCACGAGTTCTGAAGACACAAGTAGTAGCTCGGATTAGAGACCCCTCTAGTTGTAGATTAAGTTGAAAACATTGTTCCCATACAATTCATTTTTAATTATAATATATACATAAGATATAAAGAAATCTTCTTATTTTTTTTTCTTAAATCATTATATTCTTATTCAACAATTTTATTTTATTAACTGGCAACATTTACGCAACAATATATAATATTTATACTTAGTAATAATGCTTTTCATGTAATTATTAGATTGTGACAGTTATTGTGTACTAACCAGGGTATATATATTCATACTTTAGAAAATAAAATTATTTTTTTAATTTTAAAAGTAAATTTGAATTCAAATAAATATTTTTCTGATCTCAATAAAAGTTAGGTAAATAAAAGGAAGTAGAATTCTTATTATAATTACATAGTGAAGTAATTTCCTAGTAATTAAATGTTATTTTTCTTCCGTAGCGCACCCATAATAGATCTAACGTATACGTCAAAGAAATACAAGTATCGGAGAAGATGAATTCAAAGTATATATTATAAATATAGAAAAGTTTTATGAAAGAGTGACGCCAGACGTAGAAGTGCTATGTATAAGGACATTTAAGTGTGTTTTTGTTTTGATTTATTTTTTTTGTCACATTAAAGTATATTGTCAATTATTATTTTGTTTTCATTTCCTTTTTTTTTGTGCATGGTAGACCTTGTTACGCCACATTCCACCGTAAATAGAGCATGTTTGAAGGTAAGCTTGTCATAATTGATATCGTAATTTTCTTTTCAGTTTGCATGAGTTTAAGATATAATTTAACTACAAAAACAAGTCTTTTTTTTATAAGACTAATACATAATATTACTAAAAAAATAATCATAAAACTGTATTAATTTCAACTTATATATTTACATTTTAAATAGCATGTACAATTACTAACTCATTTATAAACATGCTAAAACACTAATACGGTAACTAACAAAATAACAGTGCTCGAAAACGTCCGATTCCCTACCGACGGCCGACACCTTCCACACCGTCGACAGGAAGTTACTACAGCAGTGCATCCTCGCAAAGAAGCTGGTCAAGATCCCCGCACCCTGAACGTGAATAAAAAAATTGACAAACAATATTAATGACGATAAGGCAGCCTATTGACGTGATTTTTGAGATTTTGTATATTATTTTTTTCTATATTTATTCGTACGTAATATAAATTTTCGTTATTTAAACATTCCAACAAAATTTTAAATAAGGATTCTATTACTTCATTTCTTTATGTTTAAATGGAATTTACCTTTTATAATCTGTTAAACGTAGTAGGCTGTTCAATGTATTGACTTCGCTTATTACACGGCTAATATTTATAAATTTGTAATATCTTTTGGAACTTGAATTTAGAACAAATATTAATTTTAAATACTTCTACAAATGTTCAAAATAGTATGTCTAAAGCGATTTACTTATTTTTTTGTTCAGTATTGAAAACAAGACGGCCCAGTGCATAAGATATCCGATTTATAAAAAAGATGTATTGTTTACAAGTGTATTTATTTAGTTTTTAAGTAGGTAAATTTAACATTTAGATGTTCTCTAGTCATCTTTTAATGGATCTTTATACAAAGATTTGTGTAAATAGTTTCCACAAGTACTATTTATTTTTAAACATTTTAAATGGAAAACTAATAAGATGTTCTAGTCGAAAAGAAACATTACTAGTCTTTGTTTATTTATTTTTACTTTTGTTGATAATTTATTTTAATATTTATTAATAACCTGTATTTCAATATGCTATTCCCTAATTAAACTTAAGTGCAATAATATATTTATTGTAACATAACTTATTTACACTAATTTATTTAGAAATACTTCTAGTCGTTTTTTGTTTTATTTATATATTAGTAGAGTGAGAACAATGATTGACGATCTTATAAATTGAAATATTATATTATTCATTATGAAATGATTGTACTCATGAAAATCAATGACATTTTATATTTTGGCTGATATTGATTTTAATATATCAGCCAAAGTATAATATGAAAATATGTAGTAAATGTTTAATTTTAAACTTTTGTTTCACAAATAACATTTCCAAGTATGGGTTTGATTATAACTGACAAGACATTCTGCAATATTGCATTTTAAATAGAATACTCATAAGTATCTTTAGTTTTAATTTAATATAAATAAGTTACTATAATTTAATATATCAAAGCAATAATTAGAAAAAAAACATTGATATTAGAATAAAAGTCATGATAAGAAAAATAATATTTATTATAAAAGTAAAAATTTTAAAAATAGACCAATTTATGTTTTACAAACAAATTTGACCTTTGGCCGTTAATTATACAAATATAAAGTTTCATAAGTTTTTGCTGTTGTCAAATAAAATATCTAACAATAACACATTTTTTTTCTCACATTCCTTAATAATTATATATGAAATAGGAATGTAAAGGATCCAATATGCTTACCATTACACTTAAACAAGTTATAAAAACTTGTTAATAAAATATATTTAACAAGTTACTATAATATAGATATTTTTTAGAAAACATTTAAACATCATCCAGTCCCCTAGATCCAAACATGTTTATGTTTTCAAGGTAATATGTAAATAAAATTTAAATACATTTCACTTATATATGTTAAAAAGCATTTTTTATAAATTTCATTTACTAAATATTATAAATAACAAACAAATTTTATCAGATGAGTAGTCCCACAAATATAATGTTGGCTACCATCAATTAAATCATAAATTCTTATCCATCACCAGAACTGTGTAATATTTATTATATATTTTTCCTTTATTGTTTCTTTTGACTCTGTTGTCGTCTCTTAGAAGCGACAAATATAACCCATCCAAAACCAACAAGATTCATAAACAACACTCTAAGCTGAAATGAGGAAAAAAATTGTTTTTCAAATGTATATTAGTCATAGGAAATATTCATAAAAACATGGAAATTTATAAGTTACATAATTACTTATGATTT
>DWLH01002737.1:0-10401 GCA_018249795.1 Heliconius telesiphe telesiphe | reverse complement strand
GCATCAGGTAATGCCGGGCTCCGGCGCCCAACCCAACTTAAAGGCAGGCAACGCACCTGTAGCTCCTCTGGTGTTGCACGGGGTCGTGGGCGGCGGTAATCACTTACCATCAGGTGACCCGCACGCTGGTTTGCCTTGCCTTATCCATAAAAAAAAAAAAAAAACTCTTGTTATCCCCAGCTTGAAGCGAATCCATAGCAGTCTGGAGTTGATCGCCTTGTATTCAACCGCTGCACTAACCAATCGAGAGGACAATAACACGCCGCATTCGTCGCCACTTGACACTCCACCGGGGACGCACATGTGCGCGTCGCCTTGGGGGGGCGACCTATCAGTGCGCTCTCTTGAGGTGCACGTGGCAGATGGATCGTTGCAGCCCGGCAGGGGTCGCTGCGAGCACGCCTTACATCTTGGACTCCCTGCATTAATAGTAACACACACAGCAGTACCTATAAATAAAAATAAATAAAATTTTAATTAGAAAATATATATAATGCAACAAGTATATAGAGATACGTTCTGAACATCCTTAATGCTGAAATATTCTAAATTAACTAAATTTCTATTCTCCTAAGAAGCCAACCCAATGTTAAAAAAAAAATTGTGTCATATCTATATTTTGTGGTTTTATCTACTACTAACTTAAAGTATTTTTTTTCGTTGAACGTCCTAATCTTATAATACAATTCTTTTTATATTGTATATTCCTTTTATACGGGAAGGCTATAGGTTATATGACCTCACGTTAATCATTTAAAGTAACCCATTATATACTGGTTAGAGTTACCATATGCACTTAGAACGTTCCTGCGACGAGTCATATTTACATGCTTACTACCCGTATAGGGGGTTCTTTTCAAAAAATTTAAGTCGGGCGGGATAATTTCCTTTATTTGTATTATAAGTAGTAAGTAAGTTCTCACTTTATGCTATTTTTCATATCTGTAGGGAATACTCCAAAGATTTTGATTACGCAGCGAGTTCCATATAAAATGCAGCAAATTCGATTGTATAAATGGTCTTATCTTTAGATTCCATTGACCTGGAAGATTAATTTTTTTGCAAGGGACCATAGACCCAAATGTTTGATATTCATTTCAACTTGATAGAAGACAGAAGGACAAAAAAGTGATCCTGAATGGTAAAAACGGAACCCTTATGGGGTAGATAGTTTTTTTTATATATTACCTAATTATATTTTTTCTAATAAAAGAAATATTTTGTCACAAATTCATTTGATTCATTTGATAGCTAAGCAAATTGCCACTAGTCATTAATCACCTATAAACATGGCTCGGTCATAGGTACGTACGTAAGTTTGTTGTTTATATACAATCTGATAGCATGTTGATAATTATGCAGCCTTATAAATGGTATGACACTGAAGTGACCTTCAATGATTCACACATTTCTGCTTGGTATTTCTAACAAGTTAAATAATCTTAACATAAAAATATGGTAATATCTTTTTTTTTTAGAACAATTATTCATACTATCCATATTGGCTTGCCATGGCGCAGGGGTACAGTGTGACTGTCAAAGTGATAGGTTGTGGCTTCGATTTCCTTTCGAAGAAATGAAATATTTAATAATTTAATTTTGTCGTTCTGGTTGGTTGGTTCGAGGCAAAGCATCGAGTTCCGTCACTCATCACGCAATGCCGCCAAAATTAGGCGGAAAACTGTAACGGAATAAAGTGTTTTAACACTAGGTTTCCTCTACCCACCCTGCTATGTGCAACGCAGCTCAGCAGTGATTTATATATTTATCACAATATCATTATTTCTTTTTCTATGGTACAGTAACAGTTCATATACAACCTCAAGTTGAGATATTTAAAGATTTGGAAATAGTAATTTTATAATCTTTATGAACATGTCAAATGAATAGCAATTTATAGATAAACATAAATAGTGGATCATTATAGCTAACTATTAAAATTATGAAATAATTTACAATAAAAATATTTACTTTACCTTAAACAATACATTATTTAAAATTTTGGTGAAATAGCAATTGTCAAATTATTCCAGTATGATCATTTATGATATTCGAAATTTGTAGTATGTTAATAGTAAAATTTTACATAATGTTAAAATAAAACAAATAATTGTTATATAAGTTAATTTATTATGAATAAACAATGCAGACATAAATGCAACCTAGAGCATAGTTATAAATTTATATAACATAGTTGGAATAGTTGGAATGACCCTCAGTAAACTTCAAATATATTGGTAAATTTCATGACTGAGAAGGTATTACTTGGGAGGACATCGTGTTAAAACTTAAATTATCGCATTTTATTTTATAAATATTACAACATTATCTTAAGAAAGCTGTCCACAGTCAGCGATGACCACCTTTTTTGATGGTTTGCCAGACTGGGAGCCTAGTGCTTCCACTTGTTTAACAACATCCATGCCTTCAATAACATTGCCGAAAACGACGTGTCTTCCATCCAACCAGGAAGTTTTTACAGTGGTGACAAAGAATTGAGAGCCATTGGTGTTTGGGCCAGCGTTGGCCATAGACAAAGCTCCGGGGCCAGTGTGCTTCAGGACGAAATTCTCATCAGCGAATTTCTCACCATAGATAGACTTTCCACCAGTGCCATTGTGGTTTGTGAAGTCACCCCCTTGCAACATAAAGTTAGGGATCACGCGATGGAAGGTAGAGCCTCTATATCCGAAGCCTTTTTCTCCAGTACAGAGCGCACGGAAGTTCTCACAAGTCTTGGGAGTTACATCAGCTTTCAACTGTAAATTATAAAAAAAAATTGTAGCAATTGATTTATTTACAAAAACATACTAATATTGAGGCCAGTCGTAGCGCAGCGGCACGTAGTGTGACTATTAACCCGACTGGTTGTGGGATCGATCCCCACTCGACGAGATGAAATATTTACTTAAATTTATATTTCCATTTCTTCGCTCTGGTGTCGAGGTTAAGCGCGGTGTTGAGTTCTGCTACTCAGCACGCAATGCCTCCAGAATTCGGCAGTAAGTGGGGAATGGTGTCTTAACACTGGGTTCCCTCTGCCTACTTGCCTGTTGTGTGCGGGATACAGAGTCAAGGTGATTATTATTATTAATATTAACACAAAGATCAAATTCCATGAATAGGTAAGGAACCAATCGATATAAAATTTAAATATGAGTCATATGCATGATACCAACCCCGCCATTGAAAACTTAAATTTTACTTTGTATATCTAAACCACTGCCCAAATGTATTGCAATTAAGGTAAACGGCGTATGTTAATAAAGATAAAAATAATGCTATGGTTACACTAAGCTGAAACCTAGAAATTTCGCACAATCTCCTCATGGAAACCTCTATATTCGCTAACAACTTCATCAAGGTCTTCAAAGAAATGACCTTCATAAAGTAATCGCGGTCAGAAATCAAAGTAGGTAATAATATATAATTAGCAAGAACATACACATCAATTTAAAAAAAAACACCATTGTCATATTTTCTAAAGTAATGATTAAATAGTAAATCGTTAATAAGATTATATTGAAGGGTCAAGTTTCAAGCATGGTCGGTCACACACGCCGGCCGGGATATAACTCTGCAGCTAAGTAATAAATTTTCAATAATTACCTCAATCACAATTCTACCCAAAGGTGAACCATCGGCGGTGACATCCATAAAAACTCGTGGAAGAGCCATTATTGTAAGATCTTTAGTCCACCAATCTTTGTATGAAGAAGCACGGCAGAATGACGATGCGTCTATCGTCGATGCCGGGCGGAAATTAAAAGGATCATAGACAAAACTTCAGATGATATTTCCGTTTGTCCGTTCATTAACTTAATATAAAAACTATATAAAGAAATAATTTTGTGTTTTTCAGTTCTTTAAAGCAAATGTCGCTTAGATTGTTTGTGATATAAAACTAAGTGAAATAAAAAGAAAGATAAAATAAAAAATCTCTGTAATCAATCTTATTACTCTATAAACTTTATCTCTCAATATTCATTTCTCATCCTTCTGAAATTCTATTATCTTGTTTGAAAAACATTTTTTTTACTTAAGTAGTCTATAAACGTCCATAGTACATAGGTATATAAAATCAAACATGAGAATGTATAATTATAAAAATATATTTGTCTATTGCAGTTGTATTTTGTAAAAGCCATATAAAATTTAAAAATATATGCCAAAAATTTATTCAAATTATGAAATCTAAACCCTATAATAAAAATAAAAATGATATATATATATATATATATATATATATATATATCATTTTTTACTGCAAAATTAAAATGAAATTTGATATAATTCAGTCTTTTTGATATTTTTTATTTAGCGTAACGTGCTGAATAGTGAATACAGATTATATTCAAATCATCTTTAAATTTTTCTGAAGATAATGACATTTGACGTTTATAATTTGACAGTAACGTTAGCTTAATAAATGGCATAACTTAAAGTATATACCTAATACTAGACATACTTTTAAATTTGTGTTTGCTGTTTCCAGTTATGTCTATAATTGTATAATTTTTAATATATTTTATGTTAATTAAACAAGAATTTCAATTTCTGTAATTTTTTTTATTTTATTGAGACTTTTCTATAAAAGGTAAGGTAATATTAGAGATTTTATACTTACATAGTTACGTAGATTGCCTGCAACAAGTTAATGCACGAAAAGTATTACTAACTATAAGTTCTTTCTTTTTTTAACTATATGAATAATGTTTTGAGGGCCAAAATTTGTTTCAGTCAAAATGAGTTTAGAGTCAATTAGATATGAACGAGGCAAGTTACAAATTTTAGACCAGTTATTACTACCATTGCAAACTCGATATGTTAAGGTACAAGGAGTTGAAGATGGATGGAAAGTTATCAACAAAATGCAGGCAAGTATACATTTATACAAGCTATATTTAACTTATTTAAAATAAATAAAAACCCTTTTTTTATTTTACATCCTTATCCTTATTTTGTGGTTATTTAATTACAGATTTCTGTAATGAAATAACCACGATATTTCAAAAAAATAATAATATTTTAATATATTTTCGTTATTCTTATTGGCAAAATGTTAAATTATTTATTTTAATATATTTATTTAATTAAATATTGTTATTTTTACTATTTAAAATAAATTGAATATAGGTGCGAGGAGCCCCAGCTATAGCCATTGTTGGTTGTTTATCACTGGCCATGGAACTTCTAAAAGAAGACTGCTTAGATAAAAAAATTATGAGGCAAGAGGTCAGTTGATAATAAGTATATTATTAGTAGTTATTTCTTACTAATTATTACTGATTTTCATTTTCGTTAAATTACTTTTACAACAAATACTATCCTAATAAAAACTATAAGTAAAATTCACTTTATATATAGTGTGTTAATTTTTCTTACATAACCTTACGAAATATAATAATTCTATCTGTTCATTCTTTAGCTTAACTCATAAAAAAACTCATATAGTTGAATAAAATTGACTTGAATTACATTATTCCAATTTACCTCAGAAATATTATTGACATTATATTACACTTCAAACTATTCTTGCAATATTATTTATGTAGCGGCTACTAAGATGATGTAATTGAACTAAAATAGATTGTTATTAATCTCAGATTGAAGGCAAATTAAACTATTTGGTATCTGCACGGCCAACAGCTGTGAACATAAAATTAGCAGCAGATGATCTTATTAATTTGGCAAATACTTTAAGTGCAGATGAAAATGTTACAGCTGGTGAATTTAAAGAGAGGTATGTTACATATACATTGTAATTTATATCTAGATGTGTATCACAATTTGTATAATAAATAATAGTCAAGGTATATTATATTAGTGTGGTTATTGTGGCACAATTTCATAGCATCTGACAGTTAACACAACAGTTATAGGTTTGACTCAAATTAAAATTATTATTTTCATCTAATTGTCTTGTAAATTGAGTGATACATGATAAATGGAGTGTGTTAACATTAGGTTCCTTTTTGCTACCCTGCTATATCCAGGATACAAGTCAAGCTGAAATAATGTATATTTATAAAACTGTAAGACCGACTGATTGACTGACTGCCTGAGATTTTCATACACAGTATGAAAATGTCTTTTTTTTTTTTTGCCTGATTTTTGATCTCAATAAAATAACAGCTTTAATGTATTTATGTGAAAACAAATATAACACATTAATAATGATGAAATACTTCAGCCTTATTTATTTTTCTTATCACTGCTATCAGTTTATGGCAGTTTACTACCTAATAATACACATGTTAAGATATTATAACTTATTCTTAAATTTATATGTAGTAAACATAAGATGAATCTTTGCTAGTATAAATTTTCTCTTTTATTTCACATTGTATCTCAAATTCAGTAGAGATGAAACCTACTGATAAAACACACCATTCTCCACTTTCCGCCTATTTTTCTAAGCATTGCATATTCAGTGTCGAAGCTTAACGACGCGCTTTGTCTTACCATGAAATGAACATAATTCATTCCCTTGGATGCGAATCAAACTCAAAATCGTCGCATTTATAATCAGGCGCTGTCTTGCTGTGCTACGACGGCTCATAATGTTTACTATCTGTTTAAATATAATAGCACAACCTTATTTAATAAGTTACTCTCTGTACTATTACTATATATTGAAATGTCAATAATATTTAATATGCCTGATATCTTCAAGTTAGGGGACTGCATACTATAAAGATAAAAAATAATACTTGCATATTTTTAAAACATAATTTCCATCAACACTTCAAAATAGTACTGTAAAGGTTTTATTAACGTACTCGTGCAAATAATAATAGTTTTTATTTCGTCGAAATTGGACCAGAATTTCATTGACGACACGCTGCGAGTGTCATGTTCGATTGTATGTGATGCAGAGTGGTTACTTGGTGCAAATTAGTAAAGTGATTTGCACTTAATATTTTAAATGATATCTATAAGATTTCTTATGAATTAGTTACAAAATATTTAAGTTTTCTTAGGTATCACTTTCATCGCATATTCCCAAATATATAAAACAAAGCCTCAAATATATAAAATAAAAATGATACATTTTCAAAATAATTTCTTACTTTTTTTGATTAATTAAAATAAGGTCTTATATCAAAGTGTGAAAGTATTTTGTAAGAGTGGCCCGCCCACAGCTTCGCTCACTTGAATTATACGATTATCTTTTAAATTTTACTAGCGGGCCACGTGCGGTTTTGCCCGCTTCTATTTTAAGTAATATTATTAAAATGTATTTAGGAAAAATTGCTTGGTTATTTTAGTATGATTTTGATATACTTAATGTATATCATTATGTATATATCGTTATTTAAATCTTATTTGATGTTATTCGATTTTGCTTGAAAAAGTTGTCGTATTTAATAGAAAATTATTTAGTTATTTCATATCCAGGCACATGAGTACGGCAAACGACTTCTTCTTCTTCTTCTTTAAACAAAGAAACAAAGCACGTGAATTCGGTGAAAAGTGGGGAACGGGGTGTCTTAACACCAGGTTCTCTCTGCCTACCTTACTGTGTGCGGGATACAGCGTGGAGCTGATTTTAATTTAATTCACATAAAAAAACCCATTGTATTTATAGCACAACCGCGAGAGCGCATCAAGTCGAAGTATGTAGTTGTACTCAAGCGCCGACTCTCATATCGCAGCGTGATGTCACAAGTTAGCGCGGTTGCTTAGCCGGATTTTTGAGGCCGTACTTTCACGTCCAATATCTCAGTATTCTTTGAAGATAGAAACAGTCTTTTTCTCGAATTAACTATTTCTAGATATGATAATAACAAAAAACGTTTGTGTAATATAAATGTCTAAATGAAAATCTGCCACAGTTCTGCCTGCCCTGCATGAACCTAATATTTCTTCCTCATTAATATTTAATTCTAAAAATTATGAGATATATTATTATGGTATTTTTTTACCTTCATGGTGAATCTCGCATATAGCAGAGCAATCGCAGAGGCAATCTAGTTTTAAGACATTACTTCTCTACGCCCCGCCCAATTTTCGGGACAACGTGTTGTCTTATTACCACAGCGAGGAAATGAAAATAATTCATTCTCCCGAATAGGAATCGGATCCACAACCGTCGCGTTTACAGTGAGATGGTCTCATTATCATTAAAGCTGCTTTTAAAATTAATGATTAAATAAGAAATATATATATTTACAGGTTCATTCAAAGTATAGAAAGTATGCTAAAAAAAGATATAGAAGATAATAAAGCGATTGGTAAATTTGGGTGTGAAGCAATACTAAAGGGCTTAGAGAGTGACAGCTATGTGAGAGTATTAACGCATTGTAATACTGGATCACTAGCAACAGCTGGATATGGCACTGCATTGGGAGTTATTAGGTCTTTGCATGCTGCGAAGAGATTAGGTTAGATTTTATCTGATTAATTTAAATTAAAGGTAAATAAAAACAGCATCACGCAGGCATAGGGGACCTAGTATTAAGACACTTCGTTCTCCACTTTCCGCCGAATAATGGAGGCATTGTGTGTTGAGTGGCGGAACTCAGCGCCGTGCTTTAGTAGATACCAGAGCAAGAAATGAAAATATAAATTTAAATAAATATGTCACCTCTTCGAGTGTGGATTAAACCCACAACCAGTCGATTTCACAGTCACACTTTGTGACCCTGCGCCGCGACTGTCCTCATAAATTAAAGTTATTATTCTTTTATATATTAAGTAAATTGTGGATTAAAAGAATATGTAAATCATTTTTTTTTATTGGCAATAGCTGGATACGGCACTGGATTGGGTGTTATTAGACCCTTGCATGCTGTGGAGAGATTAGGTTACTTATTTGTGTTGCTAAATTATTAACGGAAATTAAAATTGTATATTCAAGTATCAATTAAAGTAGTATTAACACTAAAAATGTAAGAGATTTAATTTTCATACTAATTGTAATCACTGCTTAATATATGATTTGTAATATGGAACCATTGATACAGCAGCTGGATATGAACTGCATTGGGTGTTTTTAAATCTTTTCATTCTGCTCTTCAGTTTAAGAGACAGTTATTTTTTTTTCCTTGTTAAATAATTTGTGTAAATTAGAGTAACATCTTAAATTTAGGGCCCGTCGTGGTGCAGCAACACAGCATCTGACTATAAACATAGATAAACGATAGTTGTAGGTTCCATTAGCACTCGGGAGAATTAATAATTTCATTTCTTCGCTCTGGTAAGAAGAAAGAAAGCGCAGCTATGAGTTCTGTTACTCAACTATCAATGTAAATAAATAATAATTGTAAATCACCGCTTAATATAATATGATGATTCACAATTATATATTGCATGTTTATGTACCTTAAATAGTATTTACTTTTTCTTACAAATGTTTAAACCTTATTCATAATTGTATATTTCCAGAACATGTATACTGCACAGAAACTCGTCCATACAACCAAGGAGCTAGACTCACAGCGTACGAACTGGTGCATGAGAAAATACCCGCCACTCTTATAGTAGATAGCATGGTGTCTGCATTAATGCATGCCAGAAATATTGGCGCGGTTGTCGTTGGAGCTGATAGAGTGAGTTTTTTAATTGGAACTTTTAACAGCGCTGTCAGATAGTTCTGAACACTATCTAACAGTGCTATTATACCGTATTTTTTTTAGGTTCACACTGTATTCCTCACATAGCATGGTAGGCAGAGGGAACCTGTGAACCTAGTGTTAAGACATTCTGTTCCCCGTAGCATTGCACGTTGAGTGGCGGCATTCAACACCGCGATTTGGTGCTTTGAATGGCTAATAAATAAAAAAAAAAGATTTTGTTACATTAATAAATCATACTAATTGATTTTTTCTACATAATCCTTACGTTTATATTTGAAACTGTAATGAATTCGTAACGTCTTAAAATTCTATTATTGACGAATTTACCATTTCAGGTAGCAGCAAACGGAGACACAGCAAATAAAATAGGAACGTATCAAATAGCCATAGTTGCAAAATACCATAATGTGCCTTTCTATGTGGCCGCGCCGCTTACCTCCATAGATATGTCACTTAAATCTGGAGATAGAATAAAAATAGAAGAAAGACCTGATAGAGAAATGACTCATATTGGAGAACATAGGATTGCAGCACCTGGTTTGTTTTTATTTATTTATGTTATAGCCAATAAAAGTCGAGTAACATTAAAATTTTTGCAAAAATGGGAGAGCGTCAGAGAATACTCACTTGTGTAGGTGTGTGATCATATATGTAGATGTGTGATCACATCACATATATGATCACACACCCACACATATATATATATATATACATATGTGTATATATATATATATATATATATATATATATATATATATATATATATATATATATAGGGTGAGAGAGACAGCGCTCCTTTTACAAAAACAGTATGTAGGAT
>DWLH01002736.1:0-10404 GCA_018249795.1 Heliconius telesiphe telesiphe | reverse complement strand
ATAATGAATATCTATTAATGATTAAACCTGCTCATCGTGTTTCGATTGCATATGTCGTCGCCAACTGCACTTTTGCACAAAGGCCATCCCACAGTGTTCGCATTTGTAGCGTTTGTCGTTGTTATGTATTCGCATGTGTTCTCGTAATGTGTGCTTTCGTCCGTATTTCTTGAAACATACGTTGCATTGAAACGAACGAATTTTCGTATGTGTCACCATATGTTCTGATAAATTTCTTTTAGCAAAGAATTTCATTTCACACAACGTACAGCTGTATTGGTTCTCCATTAAATGGTGTCTTTTGATATGTTTTCGTAAAGAGTCTTTATTACAAAAGCTCTTTTCACAAGCTTGGCATTTAGCTGTTTCAGATCCAACACCGTGAACAATTCTCAAATGTTCAGCTTTAGTTCGGTATCCAGCAAATTTCTCATTGCAGTATCCGCATCTATTTAATTTGTACTCGTGTACATGAACGGTCCTAAAGTGTTGATTTCTTTTTTGAACATTATTGAAGACCTTATCGCATCGATCACATTTATATTCTCCCACAACGTGACACTTCTGATGGTTTATGTACGATCTACGATTAAAAAACCCGGCACCACACATTTCACATATAAAATTTCTACAGTGTTTATGCATGTGCTCTAGAAGCATCTTGAATTTGGTATACACGTTTGAGCATATAAAACACTTCAATTCCTCACTACCAAATTTAAATGGTACCATATGGTTTTTTATATCTGTATATATTTTCCTGTCATGCATAGTTTTTAGGTGATCGATCAACTTTTCCAAATCCTCTATATCTTTCGAGCAAATGTTACAATGCAATCCAGTGATGTCGACTTTGACGTAAAATTTTTGTAGATCTCTCTTTTGAAAGAAAGTAGGTTTAATTCCATTTCTATGCAGTTGTATTGTGTGTTTTTTCAAATCGGCTGGATCTGGGAATTGTTCAGTGCAATAGCAGCACAAGTAGCCCAGATCACACTTGCCGTGTATAGGAGTCGTGTTGGAACACTGGAGTATCTCTTTTATATTGTGATGATGTTTAGATAATTCTTTAATTGGTTTTAATTTAATTTTTTTAGTTCCTATCGTTACTTTAGCTTTCTTTTTCACTGTGCGTTCACTGTCCACTTTTATTTTTCTTTTTCTAGTTAATTTGCTAACATTCTTAAATTCTTCAAAATATATAGTTTCGGTGGGATCACCTAAAAAGAGAAAGTATTGTTACTGAACTTTTTACAACGTACGTGGGAGTAAAGTAAGTTTTTTTAATAAATTTAAGAATGATAAATAGTGTACATTTAATATATAAACACTTTTTTTTATATAAATAAGACAAGAAACCTAATGATTTAATGTTTTCTTGAATATAATATAAACCCGCAACAGTAAAAATTTATTTGAAAAATAAAACAAACATGTGAACATTATAAATAAATATATTTTTAGCGTTATTTCACTTTATCCTACAGGATCAGCAACGATGTCAGGTTCCTTTATAATTAAAAATGTATCTGGAGTTGCTTTACAAGTTTTACGTCCTTCAGAATTCTTAGAATGTGTTCGCAAATGTTTTTTTAAGGAAAACTTGCGTGCGAAGGACTTGGTACATATACTGCAGTGATAGTCCTTTTCTCCAGTGTGCGTCCGCATATGTTTTTTTAAATTTTCACCACAAAAGAATTTCATATCACAAAGTTCACATTCATGATTTCTTTCCATAAGATGATCTTTTCTAACATGACGCCTAAACCGATTTTGATTAATAAAAGTTTTGTCGCACAGATCACATTTCAAGATAACTAAATTAACGCCATGGAATTTCGTCAAGTGCTCGTTTTTCTTGTGATAATCATCGAAATGTTCGTTACAATATCCGCACTTTCTTGTCATATACAATCTTTTGTGTACTATGTTTATATGGGACTGTTTCTTCACTAGAGTGTTAAAAGTTTTTGTGCAGAAATCGCATGTGAAATTGCCTATTTTATGAATTCTCAGATGACTCCGCAGAATATCACGGTTGACAAAGCCAGCGCCGCATACGTCACACACGTAATTTCTATAATGTGTGTTCATGTGTTCAGTTAAATTTCTGAATTTCATAAATTTCGCTAAACATATGGCACATTTTAAATCCTCATTTTCAAATTTAAATGGAACCATATGATTTTTGATGTCCACGTAAATGACACGTTGATGCTCTTTTATGAGATGATTCATTAGTTCCTCTATCGTTGATATATCTAATTGACATACACAACATTGCAAACCCGTTATATCTAATTTAACTGTATAAATACGCATATCTTTGACAACTTGTATAATACTATCGTTATCATGTTTTGTTATTGTATGGAGTTTGAGATCAGCAGCTTCCGGGTACTGTTCTGAACAAAAGTAACATCCGTAACCTATGTCACCTTTAAAACGAATAGGCGTTGCATTAGAATATGTTATTACTTCTATGAAATTTTTTCGGTGCTTTTCTACTTCTTGCATGCATTTTTCGTCGGTTTTCTTTTTAGGAGTGCGACTCTTTTTTAGCGTGTTACTTTTGGTTTCTTTGATTTTTTTTGCTGTCTCTTCAGGCTTTTCTTCAGATTCGTTGATAATGCCCTTTTGACCTACAAAGAAAAGTTTTCATTGTAGAACTATTTTTTTTTTAAATTAAAAACATTAAATTTGAATTTTGACAATAACAGACAGAATTCTTTTTTTTTTTTGAGAATGTACTTGAATATAAAAAGAAATAAAATCAATTTCTGAATTATTTTATATTTTCCAAACACAAGACACAAAACAGCTTTTTCTTAAAAATATTTCTCATGGCATGGCATAATTATCGAGTAAAAATCCTAAAAATCTAAAATTTTACAAAATATTAACATTTTTACGTCGGGTCAAGTAGTTTATTGTTACGTACATCAAAATATATTTGTTACACTTCAGAATTCTTTTCTCGGATTACATCATTATTCCCATCGCCCGCTACATTTTTGTTAAAAGCTTAAACGGTTCCCTTTTGGTTTTATTTTTTAAATATCTCATTACACTAACCATATTAATACTACTATTTTAATAACTTATGTCGAGATCTTGAAGAGTTTTCTTATATTTTAGCTTAAGTTGACCAGTTTACTCAATTAACATAGGTTATATTAAATAGGTTATCAAAGCGTGGAGTTCTGCCATTCTGCCTTTAGCGCTTTATTTATCTAAACGCTTTTAATTCCTCTAAATCCTTGATTTCGTATTTAAGTTTCTTTCGGCCCTGTAAATATTCCATTGCCATGTGCCAAAAGCTTAATTTTTTTAAAGTTGCTTTTCTAAGATCCTTTTTTCCTTTCGTCACTATCTGATGGTCCAGTACTTCTTCATTGATATGTATATACTATATTCTCAGGCGGATCACTTACAAAGAAATGATCAATTTACTGCTGACTTGAATAACGTGTTTAGCTGTTGTTAAAAGTCATAATCTTTCGTCATAACAATTATTGATACTATTCAATGTATATGAATAGATTCTTTAAAAGTTTTGAATTAAAGGTCCAAAGTAAATTTATTAAGTCTAGCTTAATACATACCTTTGATAAGTTATAATATCAATTAAATTACAAGTTTAATTTGTAAAAATGATGAATGAATCTATAATATTACTACGTTATAAAGCTGTCTTTTTTATTACACGAGTCATATACATCGTATATATGACTCGTGTAACACTATTTTAATAATAAAAAAACTAAATTTTTTTGGTTAATTTTGATGGTCAACATTTGTGATGGCAGTTAAAAAGATAAAAGGTTTATGGAAATAAAATAAAAATATTTCAAATACGAAGATAATTTATTTCCGAAATATATTACACGATAAGTCAAAAAATCATCATGAGCCACCATTTTAAAAAGAGAAGAAATATTCAAGAGTATTTTATTTAATATATACTTTGTAGCCTAAAAGTTGTAAATAAAATAAAATTGATTGTGTTTAAAAAAAGGAATTCTGAAACAATTACATTTAATATAATTAGTTTAATCAGTTTTTATTTTTGTAAAAAATAAACGTGGTTCTAGAATAACTAAAAAATCATTAAAAACTCGACACATAGCAATAATATTAAAACATAATAACGATATAAAGATACAACAAACGTTGCCTTTTTGGGAAATTCGATAGAATCTAAATATCGATTCGATGTGAATCAAAATCAATACTTTCGTCTACACCTACTTCATAAGAGCTACTCCTTCAAACAAAAAATGGAGGGTAGTTTACGGCACTTTGATCTTGTGTTTTTTTCGCATATGAGACTTCCAACTGTACTTCTGTATGAATGCGTTTTCACAATATTCACATTTGAACTTTCTAACGTTGGCGTGAATCTTTAAATGTTCCCGCAGAGTGTTCTTCCTCGCGTACGCCTTTTGACAGATGTCGCACTGGTAGGTTCTTAGCGGGTTGTGTTTCACCATGTGTTTGACGAGCTCCATCTTCGTATAGAACTTCATCTCGCACTCGGCACAGGCGTGCGTGCACTCCATGTGCGCGCGCCGCGTGTGTCCCCTGAGGCGGGCGCGAGTACTGAACACCTTGAGGCATATATCGCATTTCGCTGACATCGGTTCCGCCCCGTGTTCTTCAACCATATGGGAACGTTTCTTCGCGTAATTGGTAAACTTCTCCTGGCAATAGGGACACTTCTTTCTCTTATAATCTCCGTCGTGTACGTACTTTTCATGATTGAGCTTTTTTCTGTTCGTGTCAAAAATTTTTGGACATTGGCTGCAAGGGAAATCCCCTTTTTTATGTCTGTTGTTGTGATTTTGCAGTGTTCTCTTATTGACAAATGGAGCATTACAAGTTTCGCATATGTAGTTCTGGTAGTGTACAGGCATATGCTCTTGAACTAATTTGAAGTGTTCAAAAGTCTTGGGACACTGAACGCAATCGAAACTGTTATGTATAAATCTGAAAGGAAGTATATGATTTGGTATGTCCTTGTTCATAATCTTCCCGTGAACAGCAGATAAATGATCAAACAGAGCATCGAAGCTCTCGATATCATTGTGACAAATGAGACAACGTAATTCCGTAATATCTAGCTTCACCATGTACGAGTTCAGCCGTTGCCCTTCCATGAACGATGATTTGTCTATTTCGTCGTGCTCGTCTAGCACATGTTGCTTTAGTTCTGCCGGGAGGGGATATGTCTCTGGACACAGCGCGCACACATAGCTCGCACCATCGTGATACCTTATAGGCGTAGCGTTAGTGTTGAGTAGAATTGCACTGATATTCTGTAAATGTTTTTCCATTTCTAACACTTTTTCTTTTTTGGTTTTTCTATCATTTCTAGGTAGCTTTGATTTGTCCAATGGTTTTATTTCAATAGATAACGGCTCTATTTTAACGATTGTTTGCATTTTTTTCGTAATTCTCTTCTGACTTCTCGCATAATCGTTACATTCGTTGGACTCACTGTATACATTATATTCATTGTAGTCATTGAATTCATTGTCAGAAGTAGGTTCCTGTTTGATCGTTATCTCAATAAATCTTGATTCAGTCTCGTCACCTACAAAGAAAAGCACTAAGTTAAAATTTTCATCTTGAGCACTGCTATCGCTATATTCAAAAGTTCATGCTTTTCGTATATCACGGTAAATATTATCAATAAAATATTTATAAAGAAAACTTGACATATTATAATAAAATTATTTTATAAATAGAAACACAGGATAAATATTTACGCATTTGTAAAAATTATGCGATATGAACCTTAAAGCCACTGAAATGGATTAAGCGATGGTATTCTTACACAAACGTAACAAAAATAACAATTCCTAGCATTTTATCTGTTCTATAGCAAGCATTTTTTTCTACAATTATTATTATATTAATTAGCAAAACATAATGTCAATTCCGGGTACAAAATAAAATTCAATGTACACCACAAGAGTTTATTACATTTCATATACAGAATCTTAGCACTAATTTGGCTTGTTCACCACATTCGCAGGCATTGCAGTATTTTTTGAGATCCCATGATTTTTTTTCATATGTTTTCTTCTACTGTTTTGGGTTGCGTATGCTTTTCCACAGAGGTCACATTTAAATTTCCTCTCAGTCGTATGTGTTGCCATGTAGTGTCCCAGCATGTGACGTTTAATGAAGAAGCTCATACTACATACAGAACATTCGTAGGGTCTCTCCTTAAGATGAACACTCCTCATGTGTAACACTAAGTTCGATTTTAAATTAAATTTCCTGTCACACATATCACATTTTATACCTTCAACATTATGCACTTGCATCATATGTCTAGTTTTCTGATAATAATTTTTAAATCGCGCCTTACAAATTTGGCAAACGCTGTCACCAGCGATGCCTTTGTGTTCTGTATTGACGTGAGCCTTTTTCTTTGATTCAGCAGCAAAAATTTGACCACAATGTCGACATGTGAAACTAGATTTCTTCTTCCCGTGCGTTGTTTCGTGCCTGTTCAGACGGAAACTATTTACGAATCCCGCACCGCAAATTGTACAAATAAAATTGCGGTAGTGCACATTCATGTGTTGCATCAAGAGTTTCATGTTGTGAAATATTTCTCCACAGAGACAACAGTTCATTGTCTGTTCTCTAGTGAGTTTAAATGGTTGGAAGTAATCTGTAGTTCCTAAATAATACTTCTTATCATGCTCTTTCACTAAGTGTTCAGTTAAACTATTAATACTGTCCATATTTTGATCGCAAATTGTGCATTTTAGATCTACTATATCCAAAAAAGCTACAAAACTGCTAATGCCTGAGCCAGATTTATACGTAGGTTTTTCTTTGACATGATCGAAATGAGTGTGTTGTCTTAGAACATTGGGATCAGGATAAGTTTTAAAGCAATAAGCGCAGATATACCCCGCATCATTTCTATCCTTGAAGGGTGTAACATTAGAATATTTAAGCAGCGTGGTCAAGTTATGCCACTGTTTCTGCATCTCGCGCAATTGTTTTTCGCGGTAAACTACTTTAGTTAAGACCTCACCCGCCCCGCTTTCCTCCTTAACTTTAGTCCCTTTTCGCTTTTTTCGGGCTCCGGTAAGGCCTATAAAAGAAAAACAATTTGTGACTGGCCGTTCACTTCAAATATATTGTAACTACAATTTCGTTATAACATTACATAAAAGCTCCAAAATGTTCTAATATCAATCGACCATGCATCACAACTTGATAGTACATATTCCATTGTACTGCCTAGCAAAAAAATTTACCACTTAAGATAACATGGAAAGTTAAATAAAAAACCTTTAATGATCGTAAAGCATTTTATTTTTCATAAATTTCATAATAGTAATAATAATATTATGATCAATAATTCATATTTCGAGATTGAAAAAGAAATCATTGACATATTGTAATATGTAAAAACTAAATAGTATAAAAATATCGGAAAAATCTTCTAAATGTGTATATTGTCTATGATAGAAAATAAAAAGTGATTACATTAAAGAATAACCAAAGTAGAATGTTGCTTAGTCACCGAAGACAACAAAAGAAGAGCACAAAATTAACGTTTTAATTTTTTACACACAACTAATTTTTATTTCTGACATAGTGGCCCTCCCAGTTTAATACGGTACGATAGTACTGCTAACGTAATATTATCTTCACAATAAGAGGGCTTTTTTTCAATAGAAGACCCTACATGCATTTAAAAAATGATTCTAGTAGTATAGTTTATTTGATCATTTGTTTATTCAGCATTCAGAGTGCAACATATAATTGAATCAATAATCCCTCTTTTCCTTTATCGTTGTCTAGTTAGACCGTTGTGTATTTTATTACCTTGTAAACAGTAAATGCTATACATTTTCTAAGTTATTTTTACAAATTTTAATAAAATGTTAATAGTGTCCATAATACTAAGTGTGACTTTGTGCTCACCTCAAAATGTGATAGTTGTACAAATTTATTTAATTTTTAACAATAATATTAGTAGTATAGTCCATATGACAGAATCTGTTACTATTTTATTGCGGGGGCTAAATAAGAACTAAAAAATTCTCTCTCATCTGTTTTTAAAGGAAAATTTGCAATAGTCATTTCTTCTTTAAAAATATTATTATCTATGATTTCAAAAAGCTCGTGTTAAATATTAACGAATGGATCTTTAATTTTTTCCAGTTGCGCTTTCTTCTTATTTTCCGCCGCAATCTGTTTCAACGTCATTTCGCGGTTATCGATCAAATGTTTGACATCGTCAAACTCTTTGAATATGTCCAAGTCGTCTTGGTGGAGGCGAATGTGACTTTTAAGGCTGCTCTTTTGCATGAAAGTCTTTTTACATACTTCACATTGAAATCTTTTATCATCTTCGTGGACTTTCATATGTTCTTTAAGCGTTCGTGTCCTAGAGAATGATTTGCCGCATACATCGCAGGCGCATACTTCAGCTCCCGTATGTCTCGTCATATGATCTACAAGACCGCGTTTAGAAAAGAATTTCGCATGACATTTATCACATAAATAACTCCTCTGTTGTAAATGGTGGTGTTTTATATGCCGACTTAGTTCAAACTTTTTCTTGTAAGTTTTATTGCACGCGTTACATGGATATACTACTGGCGCTTCGTTATGAACTTTGACCAAATGCTCGCTTCTTTCGTAGTAACTTACGAAAATTTCCGGACAATGTGGACATTTGTTCCTCAACCAACCGCCCGTGTGCACACCTTTCTCGTGATTCCTCTTTTTAGTCAAAGACGTATAAGATTTGTCACAATAATCGCAAGGAAAATGACCCTGATAATGTGTCTTACCGTGTTTCCTCAAGGCTGCTATAGTTATATAGCCGGCGCCACATTTTTTACAACAATAATTACGGTAATGGCTGCTCATGTGTAGATATAGATTTTTGAACGAAATATGAACAACTGAACAGATAACACAAGTAAAATTATGACCATCGTCTAATTTGAACGGTAAAATGATATCTTTAATATTTTTATGTATTGTTTTATTGTGTGCTGTGACCAAATGTTCTTTTAAGTCATTCAGATCTTTCATGTTAGTGTTGCACACTGTGCACCTCAAGTCGGTTATATCTAATTTAATAGGGTTGTAACTTAATTTGTAGTCTAGCATCGAGTTAATTTTATCCTTTTCAGTCTGTTGCGCTGTGTGGGCACGAAGATCGTCGATATTTTGAAAATGTTTCGCGCAGTATAGACAAGAGAAACCTCTCATAGTTTTATCTCTGAAGGGGCTGGCATTGGAATATTGCAGTATAGCTGATAGGTTCACTCTGTGCTCTATTCTTTCTGGCGTGGCGCTTACATCTGATTTCTTTTTCTTTTTCCTGCGCTTGGGCTCGTCGCCGTCCGTTCCTATAACAGAAACGAGCACATCTCAATTATCTTCATCCACTCTTCTCAAATAACGTTCTTAGTCTTCGTGGACGTGCGAGCTCAGTTCTTGTACTTTTGTTTTAAGGGGTTAAAATGGATAATATAATGTTACTTATTATGTAAATAAAAAAACACTTACATATTTATTCGACTAAAAATTGTGTATTATGCCTCATATATTATTAAATTTATTCTGCTTTACATTGAAATGTTTGAAATAATCAGTATGCATTAAAGTCCATAACGACAAAACAAAGAACATAATATTTTATAACGAGACTTTTATAACTAATATAGTTTTGTTATTTACATGTTGTCCTACAATTTCATTATTAGATTCCTAATTTTTTATTTCATGTGTTAAAGACTCAGTTTTCACATCGCTAATATATTTAAGTCATAAGTGGTTTCTCTTAAAATTTATTCTATATTTATAATATATAATATTTAAAATCGACAAATTAGTAATACTTTACTACACTTTATAACTCGAGGGATGCTTTTCTACAAAAAAATAACCGGACAAGCGTGAGTCGGGCTTGCCCACCGAAATTTCCGTACAAAAATTGAGTCTCAAACTTTCTGAAATTCAGTCTTAGCTTAGTCAGAGCCCTTTCATCTGATACCTCACTTGAACTAGCGGCTTTTAAACCAAATTTTGCCCCCTTTTAAGAATATTGTTTTTTAGGATTTAACCACAAATGTATAGTTCTCAGATTTTTTCCTAAACTAGTACTACCTGTAGATGCTAGCTGCCAAATTTCATAATTCTAGGCTAACCGGAAATACTTTTTAGTGTTCGAAATACGTGTTTTTTGCAATATAAACGGCCATATCTTTTTTTAAAGTAGATGTAGAAATAAGATATTTTTAGGAAATCATGAGGCCGTAGATCTAAGTATAAGGTTTGAATTTCAACTCAATATCTCCAAGTGTTCCTGAGATAAAGGCTCTTGGCAGGCAGGCAGACAGACAGACAGAC
>DWLH01002735.1:0-10405 GCA_018249795.1 Heliconius telesiphe telesiphe | reverse complement strand
AATTTTGTGTTACTTTCAATCTTGATACTTTTAAATATTTAGGTTGATAATATTAACTATATATTTATAGTATACTTGATATTACAGCTGGTTTTGTTTAGTTTTTTTATTATTGAAAAACTATTAAAATTTCTTTTAACTTTTTATTCCAATTTTATTATTAAATATTTTTGTAAATTTTTAATAGTAATCATAATATCCCTAGTATTATTTTTAATATTAAGAATTTCGCTTTATTACTTTTATTTATTTTATATAGATTTTCAATCTAACGCCTCGCCACGACTGAAAATCTATTTTTATATAGATTTTCAGTCGTGGCGCAGTGGTACAAAGTGTGACTGTAAAACCGACTGGTTGTGGGTTCGATCCCCACTCGAGGAGATGAAATATTTACTTAAGTTTATATTTCCATTTCTTCGCTCTGGTGTCGAGGACAAGCGCGAGGACAACTTCTGCCACTCAACACGCAATGCCTCCAGAATTCGGCAGAAAGTGGGGAACGGAGTATCTTAACACTAGGTTCCCTCTGCCTACCGTGCAGTGTGCGGGATACAGCGTGAAGCTGATTTATTTATTTTATTTTTATTTTAAATGAAACTATTTTAACCAGATTATTCGCGTATATTTGGTTTAATACATTTTTGGAAACCCGATGTTTCGAACACTTTGCAGTAGTCCATGGTCAAGGATAGATTGAGGTGGTATTCGTCTGTCAGTTGACATAATTGTTATATCAAACTAACGCCAACGATTTCTCAATTTCCTCGCGTAATGTTCTGGATTCCTGCAGAATGAGCTAACTGTAACTTGTCCTCTGGTATGGTGGGTTTGAGACTTCAAAGATTTTATGAGTGAGTCCCAGGTGTTAGAAAGCTCCCAGCAAATTAGGATGTTTTTGTATTTCAATAGCCTCGCGGATCATTCTAGGAATATATCTGTGTTTATCAAACCTTATGTAATGGCTAGGTTTATCCACAGTGTGCTCACACACAGCTGACTTTGATACATGCCCATTCTTGATATCGGAGATGTGTTCCTTCACCCTAACACCGATGCTTCTCTTTGTTTGACCGATGTATGATAAGCCACAGTCACAGTCTAGTTTGTATACACCTGCACTCTGTAAAGGAATGTTACTTTTTACTGGTCTCAAGAATTGGCTCACTTTTTTGTGATTAAATTGTATTGTTACCTTTTTGAATTTAAATATTAAAATTTTAATTTCTTTAATTTATCTTGTCGATTTAATCTTTAAGATTTTGCACAAAAAATTACTTTGACTTTGACATGTGATGTGAGTAACATTTGTATTATTAATAGTCATTAAAGTGGTATTTGAACTCTCAACCATCATAAATATCAGACTTTTCTGAATGTGTGGAATGGGGGAAACTCGCGCACCCTACTAAGTTAAGCTAAGACCGTCAAGAGCGCCCTACACGGCAGCATATGACACGCTGTCGTCGACGTAACAAGACACACAAAAGGATGCATCTGTTACACTGATAAACTATACACCTATAAATGTTCACTTCACATTAGAAAAAACCACAACTTAATCAAAACGCAATAACAAGAAAGGCAAGGACGACAAAAGTCTGTGGCGCATAGCAGCTCAAAAAAAAACATTATAAGCCGTAACTATACAATTATTAAAATATTTAATTACTCACAATTAGAAATTACTAACTGATTACTAATATTAAACCTAGGGCAGTGTTCAGAGCGCTTAGACAATTTCTAAGAGGCGCGGATTTGAGTCCCGCTCCGGCTCCGCTCAAATTTTGACACTTTTTCTAATAATAACACTTTAAATATCTTAAAAATGTAAAAAAATCAGCTTTACGCTGTATGTCACACACAGTAGGTTAGGCAGAGGGAACCTAGTGTTAAGACACTCCGTTTTCGAGTTTCCGCCGAATTCTGGAGGTATTGCGTGTTAAGTGGCGGAACTCAACTCCGCGCTTTGCCTCGGCACCAGAGCGAAGAAATGAAAATATAAATTTAAATAAATATTTAATTTCCTCCAGTGGAGTGGATCGAACTCACAACTTGTAGCGTTTACAGTCACACTTTGTGTCCCAGCGCCAGGACTGGCCTCAGTACTGTTCTTACTTACTTATGATCACGGCACTGTCTATGAATAACAAGAAAAAGCACATTTTCATACCTCATTTAACATAAGGAATTTGATTGCAGTAGGGGTTGAAATATAGGAGATATTATGGGCTTAAATACTTTATATCCAACGAGTGTCGACAGTGCAACACTAAACAAACACTTGTGCCTTTATCGATTACGGATTTTATCTACTACGGATGTTATATGTAAATTATCCTTAGATAAATATTAAAAGACACTCGATCAAAACAAAACCATATCACATATATTAATAAAAATGCGTTTATAATAAAACAATTAAGATAAAAACAATATGAAAACCTCGACGTCTAGACAACGACAACCCCGATGATTACAGCCCACAGAGGTTGCACAGGTGTATTTTATACATATGCATATAAGTCCCTTTCAAGGATTCTGTTTGGGAATCTTTTTGTATTTAACTAAACAAGTAGGAGTAAAGCACGGTAGCGAGCAGGCCGAGCACCACCGGCAACTTCCAGGAGGTGAAGAAACTTCCGTTTTCGTCTTCGCTTTGCGGCGCCGTCCATATGTTCTTGGATCTGCTGGATTCAATCCTGTCTTCGGTGACCACCTCGCCGATGAGGAACTTCTTCATGAGCTCCTTGGCGTCGAGGCTGTGGCCGATGTCGTTGAACTCCTCGGTGGCGTCCTTGCCGGCGTTATTGAGCAGCACCTCGTGCCCACCGGGGTGGTCGTCCAGGAACTTGGTGACGTCGTAAACTTGGTTGTCAATGACGAACACCGCGTCCAGCTTGGTGTTGTGGGCGGTGATATCGCTGCGTTTAAATTGTTTAAGCGACATGTCGGAGCTAGCGAGCTTCGGACTCGGCGAGCTACAGCTGAATGGCTACAGTCGACGCTGGCCTCGTCCGCCTCAGTCCTCACTCCTCGCTCCTCGCCACCGCGCCGTCGCCCCGCTACACCTTCGCTACTATCATATTATTATTATCCAAACTCACGCGCCGCGTCAGCGTGACTCGCCATGATAACGATAGGTAATTATAATTTATCCATTTTAAAAAACGATAATTTACCTACACTTATCCATGTTTTTTTTTAACTTTGGTAGCTTAAAATGTGATTATGAATAATTTTTAAAAAGTAAAATTTAATTTACCTGCTGTACTACATGGCGAGATTAGCATTTCTAGTTTTATCTGAGGGTCGACCTAAAGACCTAGGTATTTTGTATTACTCAGATCAATCAGCTGACAGCGGGGGGAATTAAAGCCAGCTGATTAACAATTAAATATTTGTATAATAAAATACTAAACTTTCATACAATAAAATATTTTAACAATGCAAGGAAATTTTTATATAATTTAATAGTTATTAGTTATACTAATTTTTGTTCGGACGCAACCTGTTGCGCTTGCGCAAGCGGCCTTGACTCTGCGACGTACCTTGATTGAAGTGTTTCAACATCTACATTTATTTTATTTTTATACATTCTTAATAAATGATGATTATAAAAACTTCCAAATGCAATTATGATATTTCTGTTCTAAATAATTTGTAACAATAACGTGAATGTAAAGAAATTATCAATTTTACTTATCATAACTCTTCATAAATGATGAGAATAAATGAAAGTAAATTCAGTTTCTCTTATTTATTTACACCTTTTTATATGAATGTTTACTCATTATTTATTATAATAGTTTACGTTAGTATCTACAAATAGTTTTTGGAAGAAATTCCACAAGTGAACCCCGACCCGTCGTCCTGATCTCACCGTCTTAAAGCACACCGACACATAATCAACGAAAATATAAACAATAAGGCTCTTTCTCAACACGAGTTACATATATATTTTACACAACACCTTATTCTAGATTCTTGTTTACGATCACAAACCACGCCGTCATTGATACTTGACACACATTACAATATGTAAATATACATTAAAATAGCGATCGCGGCGAAGGCCAGCGGTGGCGTCCACACATCAATCAGACCTCGAAGCGTCAGCTTATGGTGGCTGTCTTCAATGTTAGGCTCATCCTTGATGACTTCCCAGCGGTCCTCGACGACAACCTCTCCGATCTTGAAGGTACTGCGCCAGTTCTTGGCATCGTCACTGTGGCCAACGTCGTGGAAGCAGCGCGAGGCATCCTTGCCGGCGTTATTGAGCAACACCTCCACGCCGCCGGGGTGGTCTTCAAGGAACTTGGTGATATCGTACACCACGTTGTCGATGATGATGGCCGCGTTGTCCCTGCGGCTGCGCTGCTCGATCTCCTTGCGCGTAAAGAGCTGCATGACTGAACGCGTTGACTGAGGATGTCCGACTGGCGCGGGCGGTGGCGCTGCCCGCTGGCCGCTGTGGACCTCTCGGTATTGATACGTCCCTGCGAAATAGCTCGCAGGAAGTTTCGACACGCTTAACCTTTAATACGGTTACACAACTTTTTTTATATTTGTGAATTTAAAACAGTTATTGGAAATATCTATTTGTATTACGTAAAAGTAATTATTCTTACGAGTATGTACGAAATTTAAAACTATATAAAATTTTGTATTTAAGACATTTTTGCAGATCTCCAAGTTTATAGCTATTTTAAATGTTTTGTGAGCAGATTACAGAAATGTAAGAGCTCGTTAGGGGCAAGAGACCGAAAACATAACAACAGCGTCTATGACAGTTAGTATTGTTACGTTCCGAGCAATTTCATCAGAAACGAGCCAGAATTTTATAGTCCGTACTGGATGGAATTGATCTAAGATGGAATTATGCAAACAAGTTGTTTATATTTGTGGCGGCAGATTACGTCAGACAAGAGGACAGGAGGACAGGAGGACAGGAGGACGGCAAGCCCCCTCCCGCTTGCGACAAACGTAAACAAGTTAAGCAGAACTAGTTCTATCTACACTAATAACGTTTAATTTCCCATTACGGGATTCAGTTATGTAACTTACCTACCACCACCTACTACAGTGTGTACCGTTTCTATCCTGTACTACGAATAGGTAATACTACACCTGTACTTGTATCAATTTTAACAGAAAATATAATAAACATTTAACTTGCAACAATCTTTACAATATGCATATTAATTATAACTAGAGGACCAATGGACGCGTATAATATATACACGTTGCCATAGCAACGTGTATGCCACTGTATGCCTACTATATATTAGAGGTAGTGTGTGTAATGTCTTATTTATTAATTTTAATTCACTGTATAAGCCTTATTATTGACTAATATTACCTCACAGCATTTCTCCTACATACAAACTTTGCCAAATTTCATACTTCTTCGTCTGCGCAATTTCCGTAAGAAGGGGTACCTACAGAGTTTTTGCTTCATGTATTAATATAAAGATAACTTGAAGAAGTGAATATTTTGTAGATATAGATACTTATTGAAGACAAACCAACTCAATTATCTTGTTTTGATATATCTTAGATATGTTACACGAGCATTTCTCTTTTTTTTGTCCATTAACAATTTTTCATGTGTCCCACGACTTTGAAAAGAAACAATTTTATTTTTGAAAGGATATGATTAAAATTACTTGAACCAAGATCATTAATAGTTCATTAAGCAACAAAATATATTAAAAAGACTTTTTAAATTTCCGTAACAATATATTTTTATGAAATAAATAGAAAAGCCTAAAAAAATGAATGTATGAAAATTAGCGTGTCCTATTTTGCTTTAAGTACTTTTAAACTATAATATTTTTGCATTTTTCTAAGAAATCCTGAATACTTTTTAGTGTTATTTCCTTCTTGGAATATGTAGTTTAATTTAATCAAATATTATTTGCGATATCTTATAAACTTTTAAAGTAATTTAAAAAAATTGCCACTTATTTCTATTGTGTTACTGTCCCAGAAAATATATTCACTTAAATGAAGTTTTTAAAATTTCTGTTACATAAAAATAACAACGAATAATCTTTTTTGAAGCTTCATTAGTTACATTATCATTTGAAATAAATCAATACACAACATTTTTATAAATTCACCTATAATTAAAACTTTTCTTCTTTTTTGACCCTCGGTAACACATAAAACACAAATTTGTGATTATTTCTTTATTTTTTAAGGTTTTAATAGTTTCAGTACGAAATTATAAAATAACAAGTTAATATTTTTTATAAAATCTTGTACAAAAAGAAATAATTTTAAGTTTTATGTGTGTTTCTTGTAAAAGAAAAAGTAACAAAATAGGAAAGAAAACACCCGTCTTTAAATTTAATTTGTTTTTCAAGTATTATTGAAATTAATATAGGATCTAGTTAGTAATTAACAATCATAATTAAATAAGCTATAAATTTACAAAATGCATGATAACAAAACTTTTATATTTGGTAGATTATTTTAAAGTTTGGCCAAAAAAAAGAGAATTGCTCACACATGTCAGTTATGGGTTGATTCCCATTCGGGAGAATTAATCATTTTAATTTTTTCACTCTGGTAACAATACTGTTGCATTAAGTTCGAAAAATTGGGCGATGCTTAGGGGATAGAATATTAAAATTCGCGTCTAAATGTATTACATTGGCAACTCCTAAGCATCATATTATAACTTAAATCCCTTTTTCCATATTCATAAATTCCATTACTAAGCTTCTATCCATTTCCTTTCACTTATAGGCTGACGAACTGCAGATTTATATGACTACGGACGTGAATGACATTGTTAAGGCGATCGATCTAGTTAATTTTAATCTGCATATTATTAGTACTTGAAGCAAGTCACTTGGCTTGACTGTAAATCCTAAAAAGTCACAAGTGTGTAATCCAAAACAATTGTCTAAATTAAATTTTCCTTCTCTTCCTCCCATTATCTTTGACAATTGTAAGTTAGAATGTAGCAATACTGGCAAAAATCTAAGTATAAAAGTGGACAGCTCTCTCTCCTGGGCTCCTCATATCTGTGACCTGAGCCGCAATGTATACTACACCATAGGTAGGCTAAAGAGATGCAAGTATCTTTTACCAACCCAAACCAAAATATCACTGGCACATTCACTCTTGCTGTGCTGACACTTATTACCTAGATTTATCACAACAGTTGCTCAATAAGCTTGAACGTCTGCAAAATCTATTTATTAGGTTAATTTTTGGGCTAAAGAAATTTGATCACATCAGTCAGCATCGCGTCAGGCTCCTTTACTCTATCCTTTTCCATCCTGATACTCCTTTTTACCTTAAGCTTTTCCTTCCTAGGCTCCAATTCCCGTCTTCCGCTCAGCCTCCGCTTGAAAAGTGACAACGTCCTAGAAATACCTTCGTGCCGTACCCACTGTTACAGTAAGTCGTTCACTGTTGAAGCAGTAAAATTATGGTGTGCGTTACCACGAATGTATGAGGAATTAGGCAATATACTACAAAAAATATTATCTTCGAAAAAAATTTAATATTTAATATGTGCTAATATATCTACCCTTTATTTATTTATTTTCTATTTATATTTCGTATATAATCAGTGTATGTATAAGAAGTTGTGTATGTGTGTATATTTATTTATTTACCTATTATATATTTATTTATATATGTATTTACGTATATATATATATTTTTTGTTTATTTATTTAGTTATTTCTCGCGTCGCTTTGCACTGCTTTATGCCCGCACTTTTAATTATATACTTACGGAGTCTGGTTGCCTGGTAGAGATCACTTGTAGTGATAAGGCCGCCTTTGTGCATTTTGTTTTAAGAAGTTACTCTTTCATTGTATCTTTTCAAGAGCGCAATAAAGACTTTTATTATTATTATTATTAAAATATGAATATAATCAAAGCAATGCGTCATACCTACTACTGAGTCTTTGTCTCGTGCATCATTTACAGAACAAGTCAATATTCGCTCTCGTTAGATCTTCAACAAACTCTGAATAACGCCTCTTTCACCTTCGTATCGCGTAAACTTACGCCCATTTTACATACTAAACAATAATTTTCCCAAATCAGAGTAAGGCTCGTAAGGGCCTCTAAGTAGCTCTTGGCGCAGTAGCAGTGGCAGCGTGTGACAGTGTAAGCGCGACGGCAGTGGGGCTCAAGCTCAATTTAGTGTAATTCACACTAGGTTACATTGGTATCACTAACTAATGGACAAATACCATCATTAAGCCAACTACCGAATCGATTATATCATTAAACGTATATAAGGGGTTTTAATGAAGGAGGAAACAAAGAGATGTAATCGTCCTTTTGTAAGCGAATAGAACTATATAACAAGTACTGATGTGCAACAAATGTGACCGTGGCACAGTGTAGGTGGTTGTAGGATCGATCCCTGCTCCGCTTGGCGTTGATCTCCGCCACTTGGGCGGAAAGTAGAGAACGGATTTTTTTGTTACTCCTGCTACAGAACTGAATAAGCTTTTTGTTTTATTTTGCTTAATTGAAAATATAATTTGCATAAATCAACTACTTGCGGTATTGACTGATTTTGTGCCTGATAGAAAATTTTTGCAATAACACTATTTATATTTTATTTTATACCGCTAATTAATTTAACACTAACCCTCATTTTGTACGTAACCTGACTTTGTTCGTTGACTTTATAGATTTTCTTGTTAAATAATAACGGCTGAACGAAATATATTATACATCTTTTAGGTTTATCTCACCTTTCTTTAAAATATACTACCTGATTGCGGTGGGTCGGTGGATGGACCATGGACCTGGTTGGTCCATGGTCCATCGACCGCAACTATGTTGTCAGTTACCAGTATTGAAAGGAAGATTTTTTTGGAAAAATAAGTGATGATGCGTGGTTTGTGGAAGTGAAACAGTACCTACGAGTATGTACCTATTCACCCGTATAACGGTTATTATTAATTGGTCATTATTTATTTTTGTTCACTTTTTACCATAATTGTAATTTCTTCCAAACACATTAAAATATTATTGCAATTAAAATATAATAATTATAGTTTTGCGTGTCTATATAAATAATCAATTGTTTATATAAAACAAAAAAACTTATTCTTTTAATGATCAAAGGTCTTTAAATATAAATAACAAGAATTTAATGTTTCTTTTTTATTAATTGAAGATTAATTTAAAGCAGTTAATATAATATGCTTGTACATATAAATATATACTAGCGACCCGCTCGCGGCTTCGCCGGCTTAAACCACAGAATTATTTACTTAATACACTGAATTATGTTCGTGTTATAATATACTTATAATGTATGTTCGCAACGCACTTAAGATTTCTAATGTGATAATTATTAAAACCACAGTCGCATTTTCGTACCTCCCATAAGAATCTTCAATTGAATGTTTGAAATAAAAATACAACTTATCGATACTTACAATAAAATCCTAACTCATGGGTCTGTACATGGAAGATATTACATTTAACAATGTAATAGAAATAGAAAGCAAAGAAATGGAAATATAAATTTAAATAAGTATTTAATTTTCTCGAGTGGGAATCGAACCCACATCCAGTTTACCAGTCACACTTTGTACCCCTGCGCAACGACTGACCTCAATTTACTTTCTTCTTTAAAATTGTGGTTAAATCAAATAATCGTAATTTGATTGTATCAGATTTTTATTAACCGACTTCTGTAAAAGGAGGAGTTTATCAATTCGACTGTTTTTTTTATACTTGTTACCTTAGAACTTTTGACTGAGTGAACCGATTTTGATGATTCTTTTAATATTTGAAATCGAATGCATCCCGTGCAGCCCTATTTTAATTGAGTTCATTTCTGACAATGGTATCTATAAGAAAATCATTCTTTTTTTATTGGAAAGGGTACATATACAGGGTAGTTTTGTGAAAGTTTGGTTCAGCGAGTTCAGAGTATGAGATACGGTTGAAATTGAAGAAGTCGATTTTTTTTATTAAAAAATATAATTATGTTATTTTTTCTACTAAAATTTCTGTATACTCTATAATGAAAACTATCAACTAAGTAAACTATCATGAAATTCGGGATGAAACCCAAAAAAAATGTACCTTGAGCCCCGAGGCTGCAAAGATTCATCAATTTCTGTCCGGTAGTTTTTGCGTGATTGACGAACAAATAAACATCGGTATATTAACCGACCTAATTTTTTTTTTTTTTATATCTTTCATGTACAGAATCGACTTTTCTATATTCTATATATATATATATATATATATATAAGGATATATATATATATATATATAGTCGTCGCTAGTATATATACATATATATATATATATATATATATATATATATATATATATATATATATATATATATATATATATATACTATAGACCCGCTCGCGGCTTCGTCTGCTTACACCAC
>DWLH01002734.1:0-10407 GCA_018249795.1 Heliconius telesiphe telesiphe | reverse complement strand
AAGTTCAACGTTGCATAAAGGCTTCTGTAGAGTCATAATTTAGGCTTCGCAGCCAGGCAGTAATTGCTTTTTTACATTCGAATAAGTTCAAGGAATATATGTTTAATATTTTG
The DNA here is from genome assembly GCA_018249795.1 of Heliconius telesiphe telesiphe. Taxonomy (NCBI): domain Eukaryota; kingdom Metazoa; phylum Arthropoda; class Insecta; order Lepidoptera; family Nymphalidae; genus Heliconius; species Heliconius telesiphe. Next base: position 10,294 of record DWLH01002734.1, on the reverse strand, counting down.
TTTATTACATTATACAAATACTTCGACTGATTTGCAACTTGATGGTTACCAAATTTAGTTTTCATATAGGGAACATATGCTGGAATATTTCTCCTTTTTTTTGTTTGTTTGTTTGAGAAAATTACAGTTCTGTGAGCCTTCAAAGCACAATTCAGTATATACAGCTTTCTTACAGACAATAAGTCGCAGCTAGTGTATATAGTCTCTGTAGAATATCTAAAAGGTTTAAAAAATATAATGAAGCTGTGTTTATGTTATAAGTTTTAGTTCCTCTTTTTTTATTTTAGATGCGAGTAATGACTTGAATATGCATGTAAAGTTAGCCTATAATTAAGACATACTTTGTATCAAAATATTTATAAATGTTTGTAACTCTTTTTCTAATAAAGAACATAAATAAATAGTTTCAAGCTCAAGTTTTGTAACGAAAAATCTTTAATTAAGTGTCGCACAGCTGTCGAAAATGGGTTAAAGTAGTCTGTCTTTCTAAGAAGAAGAAACAATAATCTTAATTTAAAATTTAACATTTATTTCTTAATAAAATAATTAAAAATACGTTTTTAAACTGTTATTCCACACTTGGGAAAGAAAAATACTTTTTAGAAAACATATATAAAAATTTAAACGCAGGGGATTTGAACGCTCCAAAGTCCAAGCGCTCTGATCAACTAAGCACGTTCTCGTCGAACTACGTCGAAATTCTTATATGCTTATTACAACTTTTTTATGTTGTTAACATCTCTGTAAGAAAAATTTTACAAATTTCCGCTACCCAACGATTAGAATTTAATTGGGACTGGGATGTTACACCATTTTGTCTATGAATTTAAAAAAGAAATCGACTAAATATTTTGTTATATATTTTCAATTTACTACTAATTATCTAATACTAATCAGTGGAACTTATTTTAGTTATGTATATTTTTTTAACTTAAAATTTCAATGAGTTTGTCGTTATCATATAATTAGATTAAAATTGAATAGCAAGTCAAAAAACTAATGAATGTCAGACATACCTTCGTTACTCCCAACAAATTTGTACATATTAAGGGTATAAATAAAAAGTTATTTCCCAGCTTACGATCAAGTTTCTTCATCTTATCAAATCTCATCCTTTCGGAGAGGATCAGAACGATTATTACGAGAAGCAAAATAGTGAAAAATATTTTTGAATGTTCACTAGGAGTTATCTTTACTAACACTATGATATTTTTGTATTAACTCGCAATTTATATAGTATGTTGTATTTTTTAACTTAATGTCATTCTTAACATAAATTTAGATTATGAGAACAATTAACAATATATTTTTTTTAAAACGAATAATTAAATCATCTTCCCACAATCAGTCGCATTTATAGGTCATTATTATATTCTAATAAAATAAGAACTTCCGTGGTTGGTATTTTGTATTAAAGTGCCCAAGGCCCACGTGATTGATTCCCATGCGAGCATTTTTTTTGCAATCGTCATAACAATTGTCTAAGTCTTTTGTTAAAAAAATCATAATTGAAAAAATAAATTAACATAATATAAATTGTAAAAAAAATAATAATCTGATATGAATAGGTACTTTAAGTCATATAAGATGTACGATTTTTTCAATTTATAATATTTAAATAGAAGTCTTCGCGTCGCGTCATCTCGGCGTGGGACAGAGTGTAGCTGTAAACACAATGCTTGTAACTCGCCATATATTATTGACATACTGTGAAGTACGCTTTACATAAATCAAGAAAAAATATGGACGTATTATTGCCAAAAATCGGTTACAACCAGCAAGCAAGTAAAAGAGCAAATATAACATTTTTACGTGCGTTTTTAAAATAATATGTGCAATAATTTCGATGTTTATACCGACCATAGGCGGCATAACCACCGGATCACCGCCTACCGCCTCACAATCCTCGCGGTTGTGCTTATACATAACCACGGAGCGCGAGGCCTTTAGAATCACTTAAGTGCTATTGAAAATCGAAAAATGAAGTTTTATGTATGGTATAATGCTATTATACACTTAAAAAATCGTTATTTTAGTCTTTTCGGATTTTATTTCAATTTGCTTCCATAAATAGTCGTATTTCATAAAAAAAAATAGTTATTTCATATTTATTTAGGTACGCATGGACGGCGGACGTGGTTATTCCTTGACAAAAAATATTCTTTCAGTCAGTGAAAGTTCCATAAAAATCAGTTCAGCTGTTCTGGAGAAAAGTCTGGACAAATAGAAATGAGACAGAGAGATAAAAGTTATAAAATTATTTATTGTTAGTATTGTATAAGCAACCAACCATATGCGCTTGAAAAAAAACACAGTTTGAAATCATAGATAGACACTTCAATTTTATTTATAAAAAACGGTCAAATATCACCTTACAATTTTTTATTATTGTGGCCCAATGTGCCTTATTGTGACTTATTTATAAGAAACATATTATACACACGCGGTTAAAGTAATTCGATGTCGGTCATTATAATTGTTATTTCGTTATTTAAGGCTAACTAAGAATTATACCGTTATGTTAATAACACTTTTGAAGAATGTAGCTTTCATCCAAAACAAAAAAACCCTAACAGTAGTTCCAGAGATCCGTTTAAACAAATAAAAAAAGTCTTACGCTTTATTCTATTAGTATAGATTTAATTTCTCCGAGTGGTTATCGAACCCACAACTTGTCGCGTTTACAGTAGGGGCACAGTCGTGCGACTAACCCCTACTACTAAGGACTTAGAGATGGCAAAAAAATTTATAACCGACGTAAACATGGTATGGTTCCTTGATTGTGGTGTTCTGAACGTGCCAGTTGAGCACAAATCACTTCGCCAATGTCATGTTGTATGGAAAATACACGAAGAAGAGGTAAACATTTTTTTTTTACATTTAATCCAAGAGTGACAGCTGACAGCATTAATCACAATCTTTTTAATATACTTAAAATGTAGATAACTTACAAAACTACGAATAACATTATAAACTAAATTCAACGGACCATATAAACTATTCATAATTATTTCGTGTATTAACACATGTATTATGATATAATATAATATGTGTAAGTGTATGAAATATGTATTATTTCATTATACAATTATTTTTATTTTAACAAAAAAATGTATTCCCAGTTGCGCAGTGATACAGTGTGTGCATAGTGAATGTAGATGCGATGATTTTGGGCTTGATTTCTATTTACAGGATTTTTTTTTATTTTGGCGATGAGTTCCAACTTCCATCACGCAAAACACAGTCGACAAAAGCGGAAAGGACGAAAAAAGGAAAGGAAAGTGGAGAATATTAAGAAATCGATATGTTTTTGTGTCGTCAGATTCAAAATGATCCCAGGTTCAATTCTTACTTTGAAAAAAAAATATATAATGTTCGTTTGGACCGAATATTAGAAAGTTTTGCGTCTGTTTAAGCCGCAAAAAATTAGAAAATGCGTGAAAATGAATAAAAATATGACACAACTTCATAACTATACTTATGTACGTGAACAAACTTAAACTTTTTTTTTAATTACTTAACAAAAGGCACGTAGATAGAAAAGAAATTTCAAATCTTATCTGCAGAATTTTATAATAAAATATAGATAAATTTCATAAATGATATTATGTCATAGAGCAATGTGACAGTCAGTTGTTTACATCATTATAATCACGATTTGTTTAACTTGAGTAATGGAATACTTTATCATAAATTTCCCTTAGTTAGGTAGATTATTGTGAATTTAAAAAGAACAGCATCACGCATCTTTTCGCTAAGACGAAATCTAGTATTAGGTCCTTTGCCCAAACACAGCCCAAAGTCGAGGCGGAACTCGACGCTGCATTAGCAAAGAAATGAAAATAATTAGTCGAAATCGAAACCACAGCGTTTATAGTCAAATGCAAAAAAGTCGGCATTTCCCAATGTAAATGCACCAATGTGCATGTTCTACATTACATTTTTATTACTCTTATAATAAAACTTATAATTTATGCACTGCTAATTGCATTTCACAAAACCGTTCTCAATTTATAGGCGAATTTCGAATGTGTAGAATTTTATTTATGTAGTTAGCTGTAGTTAAAGGTAAGAAAAGTGATTTATTCGATTGTAATTTTAGTTTTTTCTTTCTTTTTATACCTATTTAAGATATTAATAGTCAAAATCGATATAAGAATTGAACACACTTGGTATTGCTTGTCAATTGCATATTTAGTAATTATGTCAAAATTAAACCAAAATTGAGTATTTTCCAAACAAAATATTAGACTCACACTGTATTCTGTATACAGCAGCGTAAGCAAAGAGAATCCAGCGGATGTCAATCTGTTCCACCGCCTAATTTTTAGGACATTGCGTGTCGAATGGCTAATAGAATAGAAAATAGAATAGAATAGAATAAACTTTATTGCAGACATAAAATAAAGAAATATATAAAATGAACAACATAAATAAAAAAGAAAAAAAAACACGTATGAAAAGGCGGTCTTATTGCTTTAAGCAATCTCTACCAGACAAGCTTTTAAACATTACGGATAAGTTGTAATGAGGAAAAGGGGGACAAAGTCTTAGTGCAAATTTTATTCAATGAAATTAAATATATAATATACAATAAAATAAATCAATAATATACAATAAACTTACATAAAATATGTTTAATGTTTAGATACTATACACATACATACAAACATAAATTGAAAAACAATATATAGGGGAGAGAGGGGTAGCTTAGAACAGGGGCACCTTTGAAAATGTGTGTTAACAGTGCTAGTAGTAGTAACAACACTGAGAGTAGAGCACTAGAGTAGTGGCAACACTGACCTGCACACATGTCACTTGTCACCGCTGATATATGAGAGCTCGCCGTTGAGTTATGAGGAGTGTTTGATTATGAGTTAAAATTTTATGCATTTTTAAATAAACGCGTAAGGATCGCAGAGATCCAAATTAAGGTATGTGGTTTTATTTTTTCCTTAGTTAGAATGTTTCATATATCATGCAATAAACTAGAGATTAATACAATTTTTAAATATTTACTTGAAAAAAACGTTTGTTATTTTTCAAATACCACTGAGGCAGCTTTGAACAAAATAAACGGAGGAAGTTTAGAATATTGTTTAAATCTGTTCAACTTCAGCCAAAAGTAGTTATTGTTAATTTTACATTGTTTTTTGTATTTAATTTTTACTTTGCGTTTATATAACAGCATAATAGTCAATAGCAATAAATATCCGTATCTTTTTATTTGAAAGAGGGCAGTCGTGGCAGGAGCATAGAGGGTGACTGTAAACTCGGCTGGTTGTGGGATCGATCTCCACTTGAGATAATGAAATATTTAGCTAAATTTATATTTCCTTTTCTTCGCTCTGGCGTCTGCACAATTCGGCAAAAAATAGGATCGAAGTGTCTTAATATTAGGTTTCCTCTGCCTATCCTGCTGTGCGCGGTATACATAGTAAAATTGATTTTGTTTTCTTATTTAAAGTAATAATGGTTCGAAATTACAAAAAAAAGAGAGAGAAAGAAATTGACGAGAAAGACATGGAGACTGCTGTTCTGAATGTATTATCAGGTCAAACTCAGACACGCTGCTGACACGTATAATATAAAACCAAATACTTTACATTACCGAATAAAAAACTACAAAGAAGATATACCGCTTAAATCTGAACAGTTCACTTCTAAATATTCCGTCGCACAAGTGTTTACTAAAGATGAAGAACGGATGATTAAAGAATATCTTTTAAGTAGTTCGAAAATGAATTACGGATTAACCTACAAACAAGCTCGTCAATTAGTTTATCAATACGCTCTGGCACTGTTTAAATGTCCAAGAAAATGGATAGAATATAAAACAGCAGGTATAGAATGGTCAAAAGGCTGCATGAAACGGAATAAAGATCTATCAATCCGGAAACCTGAAAACACTAGTTTATCCAGGGGAATGAGTTTCAACAAACATAATGTTGAATTTTTTTTGATGTGGTATTGGGAATGCCATAGGAAATTTCGTCCCTCCTGTCTTTATTTCCCAGAGCTCGTCTCGTCGTCTCGTCCAAGATTAGTGAAGGACCTCGAGGTTGTGTTGGTTATGCCAATAGACCCACTAGTGGTTGGATGACTGGACCTTTGTTTTTAAAAGTAATAGAACTATGCATGTAATAGAACTATTCATAGCATATGAAGAAGATAATCAGGTGCTCAAAAGAGGATCCCATATTGCTTTTGATGGACAACCACGAGAGCCATTGCACGTTGGATGCTATCAACTACTCTCGAGGAAATGGAATAGTGGTTGTTACATTCCCTCCTTACTGCACACATCGTATGCAGCCATTAGATGTGGTGGTTAATGGTCCTTTCAAGCGACAAGTATCTGTGGCTTAAAATGATTGGCTTTCAAATCATCCTGGGAAAAACCATAACTACCCTTGATTTAGCAGGCACCGTGACTCCAGCTTACAATGTGACTTATACTGCAAGAAACATGTTAGCTGGTTTTGCAACGCCAGGCATTTATCCATGTTCAAGAAATGGTTTTTCTGAAGATGACTTTTGTAGTAAAAACAAGCTCACGACCAAAACTGATTTATTTCTCGTAACATGTTTTTACATTCTACCTCACATTTATTAATATATAACATCTTCTCCTTACAAAAAAAATATATATATATTTATTTTATACCATCACCAATATCTAGATTTATATAAACATTTACAAAATTTATAGACTTAAACAGAACTTTCACTTAAAATATTATATATATATGCTAAAAAAAACGATTTATTTATTTTTTTATTTTTAAATAACAATGATATTTTCTCGCGTGCTTTAAGCCCGGCTAACCTAGTTTGTGAAAACTGAAAATGGTTCAACATCCACTTCATTCTCTGTGTTATCATTATACATCGCCTTTTCTCCTAAGATTGCAGAAGATGTATTTTGCAAAGACGTGCTGGGTTGTGCCTTAATAAGGTGACGACGATTTCGTCTATGTAACCTGCCCGTGTTGTCCGTAAGAAAATAGGACCGTGGCTGCGGAGCAGGATCGCGAACAATCATACGTTTTCTTAATTTACCATCAACAACTATTACTTCTTTACCAGAATTTAATTGCGGTAACTTTCGCGACGATCTATCGTAGTATTTTTTAGTATAAGAACGATTTTTCACTATATTTAGATAATCATCGCTATTGTTACGATCAGGTTTTAATTTATTAACGTGTATGGGAAGCTTTGTGTTTAAACGTCTACCCATCAATAATTGCGCTGGCGAGCTCACTCCATTACGAGGAGTAACTCACATATTAAGAAGACCTAAATGCAAATCTGTCCCCGAAATAACCGATTTCTTAATAATATTTTTAACAGTTCGCACAGCTCGTTCACTCAACCCATTAGCCTGAGCATAATAAGGCGAAGTTGTTGTATGTTTAAAACACCAATCCACTGAAAATTGATTAAATTCTTTAGATATATACGCTGGACCATTATCTGTTACTAATTCAGCAGGTATTCCATGTCGAGCAAATTGATCTTTCATTGCGTTTATTACAGCTCTCGACCCGATGTTGTTTAACAGATTTACTTCAATAAAATTCGAAAAATAATCAACTAATATTAAATAATATTTTCGATAGCAAACAAAAATATCTGAACCGATTTTCCTCCAAGGCAGACTTGGTACTTCATGCGGTATCATCGGCTCCTTGGAGGGTGATGCAGCAAGATCAGCACATACAGTACACGCCCGAACTGCACGTTCAACATTTCGCGACATGCCACTCCAAAACATTACACCGCGCGCGCGTCTTTTACACTTATCAATGTCTAAATGACCTTCGTGCACACATTGTAACATTGTCATCTGTAATTCGCGAGGAATAAAAACTAAATTATCTTTAAATATTACACCATCAATATATTCAAAAGATGTCCTATACGGCCAATGGACACTAACTGCCTTATCCACGTCAGCTCTATAACGCGGCCATCCATATAAAATGTATTTAATTAAGATTTTACATTCTAAATCCGTGTTAGTTTCATTTTTAAAACATTTAATTTTTTCGTCACTAAACTGTACATTGGAAATAAGGAAACACTCTTGAGCTTCAAGTTCAATTGAATAGTTACTATCCATTATATCGGTAAGGGAGGGGGGCTCTCGACAGAGTGTCAGCAACATACATATATTTTCCAGGTTTATAAATAACATTAAAAGTATAACTTTGGATACGCAACATCATACGCTGTAACCGCGCCGGCACTAAATGCAATGATTTTTTAAACAAAGCTTCAAGAGGCTTATGATCAGTTTCAATTGTTATATTACCATGTCCATATACATACTGATGAAATCTTTCAAGTGCAAAAACAATAGCAAGCATTTCTTTTTCGATTTGTGCATATCTTGGCTGAGTTTCTGTTAATGTAAGTGAAGCATATTCAACTGGCCTACCATTTTGCAATAGCGCAGCACCTAAGGCTCTTGAGCTTGCATCTACTGTTAAGGTTATGGGTTCAGTAGGTTCATACAATACAAGTACAGGCGCTTGACATATCGCGTCTTTTAATTCTAATATGATAGACTCGTATGTGCTATCCCAACACCACGCAACACCTTTTTTTAATAAGTTTCTTAAAGGAGTTACTATATTAGCATACCCAGAGATAAACTTAGACAAATAATTCGTCATTCCAAGAAATCTCTCCAATGATTCTTTGTCGGTCGGACTAGGCATTTCTTTTATAGCCCTTTACTTATTTTTATCTATATGCATACCATCAGAATTAAACATATGACCTAAATAAATAACTTCCTCCACCCCGAATTCACATTTATCGCGATTAAATTTAATACCTACTTGCCGCGCCCTATTCAAGAGAAGTTTCAGTTTCAGTTTTTCAGTCATGCTCTTCCATAGTACGCCCGTGAACTATTATGTCATCAACAAACGAATGAACTCCTTCTAAGCCCTCAAGCAACTGACAAATTTTTGCATGAAACACTTCACTAGCACAACTAATACCATACGGTAGCCTTAAAAATTGATAACGACCAAAGGGAGTACCAAAAGTGCATAAATCAGCGCTTTCGTCATCTAATTCAATCATCCAAAAGCCGGACCGCGCATCTAATTTACTAAAATATTTGGCACCGCGCAGCGCAGACGCAATATCAGTAACAGTAGGTAGCGGATAATGAGCACGACGTATCGCACGATTGAGAGGTCACGACAGAGAGGACATTTAGATCCGATCCCGAATCCAATTTAAAATATATGGGCACACCAGTACTATATAAATATAATGTTTCAAACCATTTGCTATTTTTATTACAATAATCATTTACAGTCGACACAGACACAGGTCAACAGGTCATTGTTACTAACACTTTTACGAAGCTCATACACTTGTTTATTACCTTTCACCGGACACATCTTTCTATAATGTCCTTTGTTATTACACAAGAAACACCGCACGAACCTGGCCGGACATCGATGATAGTTATCTAACACTTAGTCGGGACGCACTTCTCACTGTTGAAAGCAGTGCCCAAGCGACGATCTGCATTCCCGCTGTCCAGTGCCGCGCCGCCGCCGCTGCGCCTCGGTGCACGCGCACCGAACAACGCGTCCACTGTTCGAAACGCCGCCGATGATTCCGCACCATTACATATTTCGATTTGCTTATTCTCTGCAATTGATATTTCGTTTGCCTGGCAAATTTTTATAGTGTTTTCTAAGGTCAATTCCTCTGTCCTTAGTAATCTGTCACGAACTGTAATATCGGATATGCCACAAACGATCCGATCTCGTATTAAACCATCCTCTAAATCAATGGTTCCCAACCAGTGGTCCGCGGACCACCAGTGGTCCGCAGAAGGGATGAAGTGGTCCGCAGGAGGGATGAAGTGGTCCGCGAACGATTTTAAATTTAGCGCGTGTTGGTAACCGCGCAGTAAGCGACAAGAGCACGAGTAGCAGGAGGAGGGGCGGGTACGCGCTGCCGCTTCAATTTAAATTATTTCGACGTATAAATGTATTAAAATACTTTAAAATAATAATACATTAATAAATTGATTTTATGAAATAAGTATGACACTTTACATTACAGGAAGTTAAGATGTCGTAAAGTATGTTTTTAACAATTCGCAAAAAGTATTGGATTTGACTACTTGAGATGAAATATTTACTTAAATTTATATTTCCATTTCTTCGCTCTGGTGTCAAGGCTAAGCGCGGCGTTGAGTTCTGCCACTCAACACGCAATGCCTCCAGAATTCGGCAGAAAGTGGGGAACGGAG
>DWLH01002733.1:0-10408 GCA_018249795.1 Heliconius telesiphe telesiphe | reverse complement strand
TTTAAAAATATATAACACTTTATACCTATTTGCACATTATTTTAAGGAAATTATGTTTAAAATATCGACGCGAACAACCTGAAATAGACATTCTGACGTATTACAATTTCTCACAATAAAAAAAAAAATATTCCAAATATAATTCACGAAAAAATAATTCATTACATTAAAGATCCACTATTATACTATTCAAAAAAAAATAAAAAGTGCGTCAGGGACGACTTTAGTAAAAATGAATTTTGATCTGGCGTTGTTCTAGCATTATCCATAGTGCAACGCCCTGATGCCGTTCCCTAACGCCAGAAGAAAGGATCTGGCCGAGAGAATGCTTCATTGCTAGCTTTATAGTAAAGTTAGTAGTAATTGCACGTATTTTGGAGCTCTCTAAATAATTTGAATGTATTATTTCAGCGTAACATAGTTGGTTTCATCTTTCGTTTAAATATTTTTAGATAAAACAATAGTAAGTAGACTACTTACTATGTTGTTTATCGTTTGTTTAAGGAACGTAATTCAGTATATTAGGGTAATAATTCAGTAGTTTAAGCGGGCGAAGCCGCGAGTGGGTCGCTAGTATATAATATAAAACGTACCCACACTACAGGGGCAAGCAAAACATGTAGTTAATGCGTCAGAAGTCCATACAGCAGACAAGCAGATGGGGATATACTGAGTAAAGTAAAATATAATATGTTACGGACTTGCAATTTATGCATTCAGAAACAAAGGGGGACACTTTGAACATTTAAAATTCTAGCGAGTGAGAGTAAGTCACGCACATCAAATCAAATCAATCAAATCAAAAACACTTTATTGCACAAAGACAATACACAAATTCAATAAAAATTGTAAGTTTAGTAAAGTGCAAAAGCGGCCTTATCACTAATATAATAATAAGTGATCTCTTACAGGCAACCTTTTATTTATAAAAACGAATCACTTCAACGCTGCCATTACCTGCGTTCGCTACGACTCGATCTCATGAATGAGGCGTGTGCGACGTTGCTGATTTGATAGGTTAGTAATTATTACATATGGTGTTTTATTTTACAAGGATAATTTTATTGTTTATTTTATTTGAAAATAAACAATAAAATTATCTCTCTTTTTTAATTGTATTAGGCTTTTATTGAGTAATTAAAACTGTGGTTCCATTTAAATACGTTATGACAAAAACATTCTGTATAAGACTTAAATAACTTATTGAGCCCGTCGTGGCGCAGTTTTACAAACGTGTGAATTTAGATGCGACAGTTGTGGGTTCGGTTCCCACTCGAGAATAACACTACCACTAGTTTAAATATAAATATATAATTAATAATTTAAATATATATATATACCCTCTCAAGCTGTACTATATATATATATATATATATATATATATATATATATATATACGTATATATGTATACGTGCATGCGTTATATGCGTATTATATGCGTACTTCCAGTAGACCTACAGTTTTAACGAAGTAAGATCTTACAATACAAGTAAAGGAAAAATCGTATATTTTAAGCGGGTATAGCTGCACGGGGGTCGCTAGTATGATAGTATGAAGTAAATTTAGTACAATAATCAATAGAACTAATATAATTTAACTGTGACTGTGACGCAAATATTTCATTAGTGTGCCCAGTATTGTGATATTCATTCATTTGATTCAGATTATTGCTTTGTCCATTATTACCTAAATATATCTATGCCAGTAAGGTATTTGAAACTAATAGATCTGTTTCTATTTAATACTAACAATACGAAATTTCAGTCAATGTTAAAGTAAATACTTTAAGTTTCGCATGAAAGATTAATGATGTTATTATTATAAAAACGCTTTTGTTGAGAAGATAATATTATAAAAAGGAAATAGTATACATGTATCATTGAGTATTGTTAACTTATGGACACATAAGCAAATGCTCCAATTTTCTTAATTATCTTCTGTATAATAATAATCCTATAATTTTTTTTTATGTTTAATGAAAGCCAAATAAATGTTAAGCAATGCGTCGTCTTCACCAACAATGTCACAATTGTCGGTGAACTCGAGAACGACGCATTACTTAAACATTTGACTTGGCTCTCATTTATGATGATTTCTGATTTATGAAATAAATTGAGAAGATCACCTACTCAATTTATAAATGATATTAAATCCATCCTTCCGTGTCTGAGGACGTTAGGCTATTAAATTCTTTAGTGCCAAAAAAAACAAAAGTTAAGAAAACTTCTCCAATATCAAAGATGGATTTAAACATTATCATAATATTTATAAAACCACACAGAGAAACATTAAATTCATTTATTATAAATTGTAACAATACTTTCGATTTACCTTCCGACGTGCAAAAGCCGATTTGCTTGATTTCAGATTTTTATCATAGGAACAACTTAAATAATTTCTTACAATTAGCTAATGAATGAGTCAATTTTCTCTACGAATCAAAAGTTGCTTATCACAATTACTGACGGGGAAATCATTAAATTGAAAAGAAGTTATGGAGATCCCAGGCCTAGTAGTGGCGATGGAGTATCTTGCCTTAAACTTAAGTGTAGGAAACATAAAAAATTAAAAGAGGTAATTAATATAGCTATTTCGGAAGAGCGAGTGCATCAGAATCTTTTTTAAAAAATATATAGTCTCTAGATATAATATAAAATTTTAACAATCCCGACGTCAAGTTGTTAACTAAAATAATTATTTGCAAAAGTCCTTTGAATCTGTTCGATCCATCACTTATAGAATTCCAAATCTATCAACTTTGAAAGTCTGTAACACACTCCACACTATGGTAAATTTTTCCTCTTCTAGGCCTCAACAAGTTGTAAATTATTCTTACGCCTTGTCGGGGAACAGTCGCGACCAAGTCGACAACGTAAAAAGCTAGTTGATATTTCACATCGGTACGCCAAAGAAACACAACTGGCACCAATTCTTCATTTATTTTTTCCAAATCCACTGTATCTTTTGAGCCCACTGGATCCTCTAAGTCTTCTGAATCCTCTGAGTCAGTAAAGTTTGCTAAGTCCACTGTTTCTTTAAAGGCGAGTGTTATTGTGTTTTATTTAGCATCAATAGACCACGTTAGACCACTGAATCTGTTAAAACTGTTCAAACCTTTGCACCCACTGAGTCTATGCCTACTGTTAAGTCTTATAATGAAAATTTCGAAATTACATCTAATCCAGTAAAGATACTAACTATTACCACATCTTCAAGTTCAAACGAAGAAGTGTGACAACAATTAAAATTAACTTATAAAATAAAATTACGTTACGGCTAATACGTACAAAATAAGAAACTAATTCAACACATAGTTATAACTAAATAAATAAATCAGCTTCACGCTTTATACCACACACACCAGAGTAGGCAGAGGGAACATAGTGTCAAGACACTCCGTTCCTCACTTTCTGCCTAGTGCTGGAGGCATTGCGTGTTGAGTGGCAGAACTCAACGCCGCGCTTTGCCTCGACACCAGAACGAAGAAATGGAAATATAAATGTAAGTAAATATTTCATCTCCTCGAGTGGAGATCGAACCCACAACCTATTATTATTTAACACATAATTGTAACTGATGTAACATATTTTTATTTTATAATACACTAGCGGCCCATTCGCGGCTTCGCTCGCATACCACTTATAATTGTTTTATTATCCTGCATTTTCCATAAGATAATCAATATAAATTATATAATTAATATTAATATAATTTATACATTCAATAATTTTGAGAAACTGCAAGCACTAACATGGCTGCTTGCGAGGACGAAATCGGCGGCAAGGGAGCCCCCCGCTGGACTCATGCCTATACTTGCGACCGTAAACGGAGCGTTAAATTATTTAAAATTTATATTTTCCCGAAAAGTATACGTTCAAATTACATGCTATAAAAGACAAAGCATTTCTTCATAAAAATTCCTTGATGATGGAATAACTTTCGCTCGTAAGTTTTCAACATAAATGTATTTTCAATAGTATAGATAAACATTAAATAAAAAGTAGCGGGCAATGTCGCGCAGAACCAAACTTTACACCACGCCAAGAAAAGAAGAAGAGAACCAAAGTGTAGTTTAAATTAATTATAAACGGCATATAATTATATAAAAATTAACAATATTTCGTAAATGTATGAACATTTCTGCCCATTTGCGTCGGTCATACTATGCCGCCCGAAGGCTAGGTCATTTCGAATCAGTGACATCTCCTTAATTATTTATTAGAATGTTATACAGTAAACTATAATTTCAATCTAGATATAATGCTAAAAGTGACTATTATATTTATTTAGTTCATAAGGAATAGGAATATCAAGCAAGCAAGTTCATTTTGGGTGATGTTTTCTTAAAACAACAAACTTTGCAAAACATTGCTTAGCAACGGTCGGTTGTTATTAACATGGCAGAATAAATTGCATGTCAAATTAGAAAGTATTTTAATATATTTAGAATATATGTGCAATGTAATGTTATATAGCCTATAGCACTTCTGAAGAATCCAGCTTTCATACAAAACAAAAACAAAGTAAATCCGTCCAGTAGATCCAGAGATCTTAGCGTTTAAGCAAACAAACAAACAAACAAACAAACTCTCCCGCTTTATTATATTAGTATAGACGAGGAAAAATAAATGAATAAAATTAAATATAATTTTAAGTGATAGATTTTAATGCTCGTTTATAATATTTATACTGGAATTTGTATTTTTTTAATTTGTATCAGTCTTTATAATGAAATATGTATCTAATGCCAGACTTACACAATGCAGAACGCCACAGTGCATAGCTATCCAGATAAGCGTCATATCAACTTACTACAGGCATGACGTAGGATCTGGGAAGCAAAGCTGCCCACGTTTCTTCTAACAATATAATACACTTTCCACAAATCATTTCTAAATTATACCTTTTTATAAATGCTTACAAAGACATGCCAAGTATTTATATTTTTGAAAATCCCTTTCAGCGGCCTCCAAAATTTAGCGCATTTGTCTTGTGTTTTAAAAAGAATAATTCAATTAGAGTTTATTTACTTAAATGAAATAGTATTTTGAAAGAAATAATATATAACACTTAAATTAGAAATTATGAATTTCAGATAACTTTTCTCTGAGTCTGAAAAATAACTAATGGTTAATATAAAATACTGTGCAGTATTGCTAACGCGGCAGCGACAGTCCAGGGGCTTCCAAATAAATTTGCAAGGTTTAGAGTATAACAACCCGTTATAAAGAAAATCATTATGATAATGAAAGGCAAAAACCGATTACAAAAGAAAAAATCAACAAAAAATAGCAACTTCTATTAGAAGACAAAGACTATCTCTAAATAAAGAGGAGGCCTGTCTCAGGAGCACAGACATGTGCCTGTAAGCGGGACAGGTGGGGGATTCAATTACCACTCAGATTGATTGATTTAATATTTTCGTTTCCTCGTTCTAGTAACGAATCATAGCGCGGCGTTGAGTTCTGCCACTCGACATGCAATGACTCCAGAATTCCGCGGAAAGTTGGGAACGGAAGCTTATCTTAATAGGAACGCAGAACCTTAATACTAGGTTACGTTACAGGTTCCCTCTACCTATCCTTTTATGTGCAGAGTACCATGAAGCTAAAGTGAGGAGGTAAATAAAAAGTATAGAGTAACAAAAAAGGGTAGGTATAATTATTTTATATCTTTTAAAAGTTTTTTTTTTTGTACTTTTTGCAATACATAACAATTTCACCAATTTTAATACCATCTTTATTACATTATTAAAAATAATCAAACAACTACGAGTGACAATTCCATCCATATATTCACATAACCAGCCAGCCCAGAGGCAAAAGAACATACATAGCACAAACTAATTAAGCAATCCATGAACTAAATGAAAATTGTAATACTGCTTATTACGTTCGTGTCCAACTCCAGTAGACGAAATAGAGATAATTTCACTTTCCGTTTGTATCACTTTTTTCTCATCCATGGAAACTCATTTGTGTACTTTTCTTACTCGTAACAAATATTCGCTTTTTAGGTCAGGTGCTTTTGAGGCTATCAGTAAGGATTCCTGATCGGCATTGCCATGTTCATTAATTACGTCATCCAGAAGGTATTGGGTAAAAGTAAACCGAACAAAAAATAGAACAGTCAACACAAAACTTGTACTAAAATTAACCTCAAAACACTTATCAAAACAACTTCTAATATTATTTCAATATTGTAAAAACGTCGAACGTGGTTTAAGTAATTGGTGATAACAAGTTATTAACAGTAAATACTCGATTTTTTTGGGTATGATAATGTTCTTGCATAGTATTACACTGGCACTAGTACCTATACTAAACAATTTGTAACAAACCCATACTTACCGAAATTAATCAAGATACCAGTACTGTATTTCGTGTGACGCATAGATACCAATAACGTAAACATGTACTACTACAAAAATACTAGAATATAAAAAAAATACTAGAATATATAAAATATAGTATTTCATGACATTCAATATCGCCGCCATTACCTACGACTCAATTTCGTGTCACAAATGGCGTTTTATTTAAGGTTATAGAAACTTTATTCACTCAAAAGGAATAATGTTTGCTTATATTGAGCTTAAATACTAATATATAACTAATTAAAGTTATCTTAAATAAATAATTTCCAGTGGTCGAATAAAATAAATTATTTTATTTTAGTATTATTTTAATAAATAAATATGAATTAAGCAATTAGTATACATATAATTTCAGATTTTTCTTTGAGAATTTTAAGGTGCCGAGGATTCTTTTGGAAGAACGTATTAACGACGGCCAGATCAGGTTCGTAATACATTTTTATTACAAAAAAGCAAGTATCCCTTCATACTGCTCCCAAAATTAATCCTATTCGGCCGCGCTACATAAGCCGTAACTTCGCGCACACTGAAAACGTAGTTTTTCTTTTTCAATTCCGATTCCGCAAAAATTCCAAAGCGCTATATGGCTGCTTTAGAAGGTGTCAGTCAGCTCACATTGGAAAATCCTAAATCTCGGAGGATTTTAAAACATAAAATCTGGAGTTTTTTCTACTATCATTCAAATAATAATGATGACTAACAATATCAAACAACAAAACATTGAAATCAATAAATTTTGCCAATTCAATAAAACAGTTGTATAAAATAACTCTATTAAGAAGTACCTATATTGGCGAACAACATACTTTAAATCGATTTCTTTATTGCATCAAAATAGCATTTATGTTGTTCCACAACCTCCTCTATCTTTCAGTGTTAGTCACATAATAATCGGTTCAGCTGGTCCGGAGGTTAGCTCGGATAAAAAAAAAAACAGATAGACAGATTTCTTAAAATTGTTTATTTGTGTTTTGGTATCGTCTAAATAACTATATTCTCTTGAAAAAACACAGTTATGTTAATATTATATACAGATCTCTTAATATTATTTATATGTATAGATGTCTAGATATAGGTAAACAGTAATTTATTTTTTTAACCTTACCCTTTATCTAATATCCCGCACATAGCAGAAGTAGGCAGAGGGAATCAAGTCCTAAGACACTCATTTCCCTACTTTCTTCTTTAATCGAGGAACTCAACGCCACTCTGACTTATACCAATACCAAAGCGAAGAAATTAAAATAGTGGGAACTAAACCCATAACCGTCGCTTTGAAAGTCACATGCTTGTGCTACTATGCCCTCATTAAGTAATTTAAAAAAAAAATATTTAAAAAAAATAACTAGACGGTATTTACGTAGACGGTAAGTACGCGTGCACGGCATGCGCGCAGTTTATCCCGCTAAACTCCGACCCTGTCTTAAATCTTGCAATTTCGGTGTTTTTTATCATCATAGAAATAGAAAGATTCAGCAAATTCAGTAAAACTGTTGTATAAAATTATTGTTATAGCAATTACCAAATTTGACGAACTTAGTCATTTTAATTGATATAACTTTTTTTTATATATAGACTTATTGTAAAAAAACAACTATATATGTTGAGCAATGCTTGCCAAAATTCAATGGTGAAATCTGCATTCAAATCGATTAATCCGATTCTGATATTAGCACGCACAAACATTAATAAAGGTCCCCAATAACATTTTTTATATATCTTCCATTTACAGATACGTAACGTTTTTATTATAAGTATAGATATAGATTTTTTATCCCTCGCTGTGATAACTCAACTCAACACGCATTTCCTCGGCGGGGAGTGTCGTAACACTAGGTTCTCTCTGACTACCCTGCTACATACGAGATAAAGCGTGAAGCTAAAATGAATATTATATGTAGTTTGAGTGTATAGGATGTTCTTAGCTGCAATGCCTTTTAAGTACACACCTATAAAGTAAACAATTTTAAACATAAACACACTTCAATTGATTTTTTTGAGTAAAATCCAACTCGCGTACCGCGCTTAAGCAATAAAAAGCAAAAATATAAGGTTGAACATAAAAAAAATCAAATTAGCTTCACGCTGTATCCCGCACACAGCAGAGTAGGCTGACTGAGGGAACCCGGGTGTCTTAATACTAAGACACTACGTTCTTTACTTTCCGCCGAGTTCTTGAGGTATTGCGTGTTGAGTTCTTGCTTATTCTGCTTATTAATGTAATAGAACCAGAGCGAAGAAATGAAAACATAAATTTAAATAAATATTTCATTTCCTCGAGTGGGGATCGAACCCATATCCAGTCGCGTTTACAGTCAAACTTTGTGCTGTGTGTGTTTTATATGAATAAACAATCAGGATTTGTAAATATATAAAGCAAAAAATTATATTTGTTACCACAGGGCGATGCAGGATAAGCAGTTTCTTGTAAAAGTGAACTAAACTTAGGTAATTTTATGATCTACTCTTAAAGTAAAGTCTTTAAAACTTTATAAGTTTTTAAAAGTACCCAATAAATTCCTTCCGGTGCGGGCTTAAACTTATTTAAGAAAATTTTGATTTATATTGTTATTAACAAGAACAGATATTTATGGACAAATTTTTATATCTATACTTATATGTATATAAAATCGTAACTAGTCGGTGTCTGTAGGTACATGGGAGATATATCAGAAAAACTATTACTGAGGGTAAATTAGTGTAATAGAAAATAGTACCCAAAACAATGATTTTCAAAAATGTTGTCTGCTTGTCTATTTGTCTGTGCACTTGTTAACGTTATTGTATAAGAAACGGCTTAACCGATTTAAATGCAGTTTAATGATAGAGAAAATATTGGAGAATCTCTAATATAACTTTACCTCATGTCTATAGAACCAATCATATTGTTCCATATATATAATGTATTATTTCGATACATATGACCTATGTATATGGGTCAAACTAACAATTTGCCAATTTTCCCTTTTTTATGCCAAACGCATTCTATCGATATATTTTATCAGGTCAGCTACAAAAAAAATAGAAATTTCTTCATAGAAATAAGACTTATTGTTAGAACATGTAGCATTATGCATTTAGCATTCATTTAAACGTACTAGGGTCAAATAATCATTTGATACTTCTATGCGGAGAATTTCTATACATTTGTTTATATTTGGGACCAATCAGCCAGCTTGATACTGGGTTATTTATGTCTGGTAACTATAAATCAAATAACATTTCTACTCCCTTAAGGTCCAGGAAAAAACTTACCAAGGAACGTGACAATGGATGATTGAATAGATTCAAAAATTATAAGATTTAAAAATACAGACAAAGCATATATGTACTAATGGTACTATAAGAAATAGGAAAAGTTTTCGTAAATTGTTAGAGTTTATTAAAATGATAGTATTTGAATAACTCGATGAAAACACGCGACGTGACACTACTACACTTCATAAGTTTTGGATCATTGGTCATTATTCTAAGCAATATGGCTTTATTGATAACTGTGAGACCAGTCTTGGTGAAGGAGCATAAGCATGTGTCTGTGAACGCGACAGGTTGTAGGTTCGATTCCGAGGAAATAAAATATTTTCACTTCTTGGCTCTGTTGCTCTGAAAAGTGCGGTGTTGAGTTCCGCCGCTCAACGCACAATGACTACAGAGTTCGGCGGAAAGCAGAGTATCCTAGCACTAATCTCCCTTTTCCTACCCTGCTACATACGGAATGCAACATAAGGCTGAAAAAAAATTATAAATATATAGTAGTAAGTATAATAAAAATACTATTGCAAAGGATGATGATGATGATCACGAAACAATTTAATATTATAAATGATGTGTATCATATTATAATAGACATGTATAATTTGCTTGTTAAATAAAATAAAATCTAAATACAGACTACTGGATGCAAGACGATATTTATTAATATCATAATTAGCTGTGGGCTAAAAATTATAAATAATTCAAGCGGTAAATCTATAATAGTTTAATAAAGTTCAAAGTCAAACGATATAGCCAGCGATATAATTAAACTAAAT
>DWLH01002732.1:0-10411 GCA_018249795.1 Heliconius telesiphe telesiphe | reverse complement strand
ACAAATTATAAACTTAACTAAAAGAGCCATTTTTGAGGCCAGTCGTAGCGCAGAGGCACAAAGTGTGACTGTAAAATCGACTGGTTGTGGGTTCGATCTCCACTTGAGGGAGTGAAATATTTATTTATATTTATATTTTCATTTCTTTGCTCTGATGTGGAGGCAAAGTCCAAGCACTAGGTTCCTACTCCGCCTACCCCGCTTTGATTGTCCAATTATAGACCAAATATATAATTTAATTGAAAACACTGAGCAAAATAGATATGATATGAGGTAAGGATATTAAAAACAATATTATATAACGGGCTTAATTCAAGAACAACTAAGACGTAGAGCTTTCGAGAATGCAAATTAAAATTTGTGCTAAAAGAGGCGTTATTAACCAATCATTTCCGTTTCCGTTTACTTGCCGCGACAATTCAATCCAACTAGTCGTGATGCACAAGATCTTCCGAGTTTAAATTAAAATATTTGTTGTTTTTTGTCCTAGCCATACTAATCTAGTCACTGTTTTACTTTTAAATAATGTGTTACGATGGCATGTGTGGTTATTTTTTTATGGATGTCGGTTTGATGTCCACTACTGGCACGGTATTAGAAACATTGCACGGCGTTAGGTTTCGCAATTCAATTTTCAATAGATAAAATTGTGTATTTTATCAACAAGTTTCTGTATATATAATAATATATATTAAAAAATAAGCACAAATCTAATTAATAAATATTTTCTTGAAACACTTCATTAAAGTTTTGTCTAGGTACATCTTGAAGAGACGAGAGAGAAATAAACATTATTAATAATATAATTATATCTTTATCAGTTTCTAGGGTGGACCTTTTTAAGTTATTAATAATACTATTCTTCATACTATACACAGTGGGGAAGTACAATAAGCGGAAGTTTCTTTAAAGATATAGGAACCAATAAACGCTATAATTTGCTAACTAATACCAAACTATAAAGTTGTTATAATTATTAAATTGAAGTTTAGTATGGAGATAATAACTGCCCTACTTTCATGATAACACACCTATAAGTACTTTCGCCAAGGATAAACGAATCATTATCATATTAAAACATCGTCCACTAAACGATACGAAATATTATAAGTTATTTTAATATTATTAGTTTTTTTTATAAGTCGGCGTTTTCGCAGTGGAACAAACGTGTAAATGTAAACGCGACCGGTCCTGGGTTCGATTTCCATTGTAATATTTGATATTCTCATTTCTTCGAACAAGGCAATGCGCGGCATTGAGTTCTGCTACTTAACACGCAAAGCCCCGAGCGGTGGAGAATGGGGAACGGAGTGTCTTAACCCTAGGTATCCTCCGCCTAACCTGCTATTTGCGTGATAGAGCGTGAAAATAAACGATTTTTTTTTATAATATGCAAAAATTTACTGTCTCGTTAAATGTTTCCATTATAATTGCATACTTTACAATGGAATAGGCAATAAAAGGCTTTTTTTTTTTTTTTTTTGTGACAATACGAATAATGAATAGACTATGTAAAGTATTCAACAATGCATTTGTGCAGCTAAATCATTATTTCTATACCTCTTTCTATCACCCTTCCAATGCTATTATCCATTAGACGTGGCCCACGGGCATATAGTTTAACTGTAAACGCGACAGGTTGTGGATTCGATTCCCACTCGAGGAAATTAAATATTTCATATTTCCATTTTCTTCGCTCCGGTATCGAGGCATTTGTATCTTTCACTTAGTATTGTCACTCAACAGGTAACGTCTCCAGAATACGTGCGTACCTACAATCGAAGCGCAGTGACATAAGGGGGTGACTGTAAAGCGACGGTAGTGGGTTCGATCCCCACTCGTATTTACTAATATTTTCATTTCTTCACTCTACCACCAAGTCAAAAAGTCCAACGAATAATCGGTGAAAAGTGGAGAAAGGAGTGTCTAACACTAGGTTCCTCCTGCCTACCCTGCTATATTCGGGATACAGCGTGAAGTCGAAAAAAATTGTCAAATTATTTAAAATTTAGTATCTATTTTATCAATATAATTTTGTACCTAAGCCGATAATTTTATGGTTATGGTGGACAACGATGATATTATTACGTCGACATTGTGTGCTCTAGGGACTTAGAGCTTAATATGCGCTCCGGTGAGTTATTAAAATAATGCTTATAATTTAATATGTAACCTCTATTTATATTACAAAGTAATTTGTAATATAAAATATACAGATATATTATTTAATTCTTTATTATTACTATATCCTATTCATTGTGGCATGAGAAAAAATGTAAACAAAAGAATTCCGCGTTTATTAAATTAAATAAAAATTAAAAAAAAAACTGTTTTTCCAACTTTTATGTAGAAGTTTGAGAAACAGAATGTTTTAATTTTTTTTTTTTTATTTAATAAACGCGGGGTTTTACATATGTGCAACTATAATATATTTACTATTATTATATAGTACTTTCTAAAAGCTTGAAACTATGAGGATAATGAAACTAAATATACCAATTATTCAAGAATTCGGAGGATTCTGAGGAACTATCACCAACACTAATGGCGAAACTACATTATTTATTATATGACCCAATAATTTCAAATCCGTCTTAAGTGTCAATCTTCTTTAGTTTTGGAGATGGCACCTCAACGGTGATCTCAAATGGCCTGTTGTTTTCTTTTCCTTTATAATTCTGCTTACATTTGCTCGTAGTCTATATATATAAAAGGACATGTACCTGACTGACTGAGGTAAGACGCACGCACAGCCGTAACCACTAATGGTAGAAACGTGAAATTTGGACAGATGTTTACTTTCATAATCTGGACATCCACTAAGAAGGGATTTTGAAAAATGTTAACCCTAAAGGAATGAAATAGGGGTTGAAAGTTGAAATTCAGACTCTTAAAAATATTTCATTGAACACGTGTTTCATGGTTTTTTAGAATTCACCCCCTAAGGGTTCAAATAAAGGGTTGAAAGTTTATATGGAGAAATCTTTAAATTGCCACCGATTTTTATAAAAAAATAAATTCAGACTGTTAAAAATATTTTATTGAACACGTTTTTCGTGGTTTTTTTAGAATTCACCCCTAAGGGTGCAAATAAGCGGGCGAAGCCGCGCGCGCGCTCTCTAGTATTGCTATAATTTCATCGGTTTTCTTGATAACATCGCATTTATATGAATACAAATTTATCGGCAGCGTTTCTTTTACGTGTAAGGACATTGATAACAAAAACAGAATAAACAGAAATCAACATTAAACTTAACAAAACAAGAAAATTAATAAAAACAATAAAAGTAACAACAGAATTACGAAAATAACTGAAAATGATAAATAATTGAAAATGAAAATACAAAATGTTCGCTCGTCGTAATTACAGTATGTAGTTTTTTTATACAATTAAAATGTCTCAAGTTTGAGAAAAAGTTCGCTTTTGACTTTTACATATCAAATATTAATAAATATTATTGAAAATCATTTAAAAATATCGTAAGATTTTTTTAATTTTAAGTTTTAATGTTCCTGGCTTTAAATATGCAATCTTTATTTTTTATTGTAGTATTCGTTTCTTTTTACTTACTACTTTTCGTATTCGTCTCTTTTAACTCAATTGCTTCTTTTTCTATTTACTATAAAAAGAAAATAACATTGAGCAATTTTATAAAATTTGAAAATATAATTATAAAAAATATTTTATCCATATCCACAAATTTAAACCTGAGCTTATTAATTACAGAATAATAAAAGTAGTTTTTTGTCACTGACATATGTTTTGCATTTATTTTGCCTTAACCCTAACTGTTCAGAATTTACTAACGAAAATAATTGGATATTGTAGGGTAAAAAATGTTTTCAAAATTTTGTAAAAAAAAATTCCCCTCGTTTTTCCATTTCTATTATTAAAGTATTCCATTTCTATTATAAATAATATTATAATAAATTTTGATATTATTTATTTTAATCCATAGATATTTTTTTAAAATTAATATAGTAACTCTATCAATTGTGACATGTAAATAAACCTTTTTTTTGATGTGAACTGAAAAATAAAATATTCAAATTTTCATTTCCTCGAGTGGGCATCGAACCCACAACCTGTCAATGTCACTTCCTCCTGCTTGGACTCATTCATTGTTATGATACTTAATACTTATATCTAATTATTTTCGTTTGGTTTTTGGATTCCGGTAATTAATATAATTATGTAAAGTTAATGTTGCCACCTATTTTTGCTGCTCCATAATTAATGTTGTATACATTTTTTTAATTATTAAGGCTACACAGGGTTTATAAATATAATTTAATTATAAAAGTTGGAAGGGATTTCACGATATCATTCTTTTTGAAGTGCGTATTTAGCGTTGAATCCTATAATGATAACTTGAAGTAGGCAATGTAGATTTCTTTAACAATGATAAAGATTTACAAGATTTTTGAAGATATTTTTAATCTGTACAGATTCAGTCTAATCTTGTTCTGTAGGCATTGCGTGTTTAGTTGTGGAACTTAACGTCGCGCTTTGCCTCGATACCGGAGAAGAAGAATTGAAAAATAAAAAATTTGGTATCTCGAGTGGAAATTGAACCCACAACCTGTCACGCTTTAAGTCACACGCTTGTTCCCCTGCCACGACCGGCGTAGATTTGTGGGTTCGATTATAAAGTTAATCTGTAACTGTTTTTTTGAGTTTCTAGATAATTTAGACACGAGATCACAGAATGTCATCTTTTTATAAAGCATCTCATCTGGAAAACTTTGAAATGAATAAGTCTTAAAAAGAAAAAATACCAGAGGAAGGCAGATTGCAAAATGTGAAATTATTATTTACCAGCCAACAAATTGCGTTAAACTTTAAAATAGCAAAGTTGTTCGTAAAAGTAAAAAAGAGAAAAAAAAATCTAAAAGGAGCACAACCCATACAACTAAGAAGGAACTAAGACATTATAGTAAGACCACATTTCTTTTCATCCCTACAAGCAATATAATGCGGAAATATATTGTATTACAATATACGTAATGATGTTTATTCGAATATAAAAGGTACTATAGGTTTTATGTTATCGATATAACATTTAGTGATATGTAACAGATACTATTGTCTGTAGTTATATTTTATGGTGAGATGTTATGGGTTCAATTCCCCTTCAAGGAAATGGAACATTTAATATTTTTAATTTCTCGCTCTGGTACTGATGCAAAGCGCAGCGTTGAATTTCGCCACTCAACACGCAATACCTCCAGAATTCGGCGTAAAGTAGCAAAATTTCCGCTGGAGCTCGATTCAACTTTAAGCTTTATCTAGGAAATCAAAATAATCACGTTTTCCGAGTGAGAAACTAACTGTCGTGTTTACAGTCAAACGCCACTTCGCGTAACGCAACGGCCTTAAAATATTATAATAAAATAAAAATATGCAAAAAAAAAAATAACGAAAAATATAATAAAGCTTAAAGTAAATTCCTAAAAAAAAATAATAACAAACAATTACTTCTAATTCATTATTTCAAACACTATTATATAAAACACGTCATTGCCAATCATCTGTAACAGATTCCATCCTATCATCGTATCGACACATTAGCCAGAATTGGTTTTTGTTTTAGAAACACATATATACCATTACCGGGCGCGTTGACAACCACACTTCTGACGACAAGGTTGTTCCATTATCGATACAGATGAATAATTGATACTCACTATTACCCCCTGGATGCGGTGGAGCTTTTAAGTTTATGCTCTTCTTGAACGCTTTACGGCTTGGAAAGTTATTTTTGATTGTTACTTAAAGTTATTATATTTTTTTTTACATTATTTTTTATTTGTTGAGTTACTTTTTATTTTATTGTAAAACTAATAATTAAATTAAATCAGTCAATCAATCACGCTGTATCCTGCACGCAGCAGGGTAGGCAGAGAGAACTAGTGTTAAGACACTTTCTTTTAGTTAAGAGACTTTCTGGAGGTATTGCGTGTTGAGTGATGGAACTTAACGTCGCGGTTTGCCACCAGAGCGAAGAAATGGAAATATAAATTTAAATAAATATTTAATTTCCTCGATTGGGGATCGAACTCACAACCAGTCGCTTTTACAGTCACACTTTGTGCCCCTACGCCACGACTGGCCTCTGTTTTATTGTTAATTTAAGTATATTCAATATTAGTATTTTTTTATTGTCATATACAATATAAATCTGTTTATATAATATTTATAAATTTCTATATCATAAATAACTAAAATAGATTGGTTTAACCGATAATAAACGAGATCCTTATATCTTGATGTGTAGTATGAGCGTGGGTGAGGGTACTATCAAATTGTCATCTTCCGAGGCAAACATCTATCAATACGAACCAAAATAGGTGAAGCAGTATTGATGTAGTTATCTTATAGGAAAAAAAATTGTCGGAAATAGAAGAACAAAACAAAATATATAAAACGATTACAATAAAACAAAAGGCCAAGTAATTCTGATTATATTAAATCCATCGTGAGTTTCCTTTTTTACATACCTTTATGTTACAACTAGTAAAAGTTTAACACCAGGAGAAAGAGGACAACTTGCGGAATAACTAATACAATTATATAATTTTATTTTTATAATAAGTAACTGGATATCAGGACATAGAACTCAGTGTTGCGCTTTGGTATTATTTTCTTTATAAAATCATGGAAATTGCATAATTTTTTTATTAAATGAAGTAAAAATATAATTATGTAATAATTTTTTCTCTGAAATATAAAAAAAAAATCAGATTTTTCCCTTTATTGGTAATTGTAAGTCCACGAAAAGTACCCTATAGGTTTTGATTACGAAGCAAATATTATACAAAATATTGATTGCGTAGATTTAGAAGCTTATGTTATTTTTCTGTTCTCTAAGGGACCGTAGACTTGAATATTTGATATTAATTTCAGCTTGATACCTCCGTGGGATATTGAGATAAATCATATCCGATCATCGGACAGACGTATAGCAAATTGATCTTATAAGGGTCTTGTTTTTCCTTTTCACGTATGGAACCCTAAAAATAACATAAACTGCACATTTTAAATAAACCTATTTTAATCGAATTTGTCTGTCAGTTGACATAATTATTATATCAAACTACCGCCAACGATTTCTTAATTGTCTCGCGTACTGCCCTGGATTCCTGCAGAATGAGCTGACTGTATCTTGCCCTGGTAGAAAGTTTTCAACCATCTTTTCTATTGAAAATATATTGAAATACAAAAACATCCTTATTTTAATAGAGAGGATGGCTGGAAACTTTCTACACCTGGGTCCCACACATCAAATCTTTGAAGTCTTGACCCACTATACCAGAGGGCAAAATACAGTCAGCTTATTGTGCAATAATCGTGAACATCAAAACTTATTATAAACTGAACAATTTAAAGCTTAAAGTTAAAGTTTGCTATATAATAAATCTTTCTTGTGCATAATTGTAATTGGCAAAAGCTGGTATTGCTCCGCGAATTTCACCTTATTTCGACTGTATTCTGTCCATAAATCTGTCTGACTGAACTTTCAAAATAGAATACTATTTGAAATTTTGAGTTAAACATGGTTATTGATCATGCTTTATATAGAAAGCAATTTTACAGAATATTTCTTTTGACAGTGTTTTAATAATAGATCAAAAATATTCTCGTACATAAGAAGTGAAATGAAAAATGAAACAATTTTGAAAATAAGATAGAGTAGATAGATATATCTGTAAGCTTTCAAATATAATTTAGTATAGTTATTTATAATTTTTATAAACATGTTTGTATTTTAATCTTTATAATAATTAAAAAACTTATTTCTAGAATATAAAATTTAGAAATAAAACCGTTGTTCATTGTAATTAAACATCTAGTTTTTTGTCGTAAATAACGTACCTATATACATATATATTTACAAAGGAAAATAAATAAACAAAACCAATTCTATGATTAATTTATGAAAAAAATTGCGAAACCTTAAAACAAATTTAGAAAAGTTTTGTTTTATGCAAAGTAAGAAATTTACAATACACTCGTTTCTGAACTTGTTACGCAAAAGAATGGCGACTTTAGTGAACAAATATTATAATGTACAAAGATAAGTACTTCAATACTCCTTATTTATGTACTTTATTTATACTGACTACATTTATTGTAAACAACTTTTTTTTAGGCCGTTTTAGGTTAAGACCATAGCGGTGCGATGGCACAGCCAGTCACTGTAAATGTGACGGTTCTAGGTCCGATGCCACTCGGTAAATAAATGACTTAAATATTAAATATAAATTCATTAAATAAATAAATTATTTAAGTATTTAATATTTTTATTTCCTTGCTCTTATAACAAACTGGTAAGTTACGTTCTCAAACTTGTACGTGTAATATACATAGTTTAATTTTACATGTTAATTAGAGTAACCTACTTAATATTACAACGCTATTATTATAAAACGATGAACATATATGAAATTGAAGGCCATCGTGACGCAGTGGTAGAGCGTGTGGACAGTAAACGTGACGGTTGTGGGCTCGATTCCCACTTGAGGAAATGAATCGGCGTTGAAATCCGCTATCCACTACAGAATGCCTCATAAATGTAGCGAGAGCACGAAGCGAGTGGAACGGAGTGTCTTTACACTAGGTTTTTTCTACTTACTATAAGCAGGATAAAGCTAGAAAACAAACCTTAAGTAATGTGCTTTTAATACTTTACTACTTTAGCTCCGAAGGGTTGAGATACAATTTATGTCACTTCAGAGGCCAGTCGTGGCGCAGGGGCACAAAGTGTGACTGTAAATGCGACTGGTTGTGGGTTCGATCTGCACTCAAGGAAATAAAATATTTACTTAAATTTATATTTCTATTTTTTTGCTGTGGTGTCCAGGCAAAGCGCGGCACTGAGTTCCGCCACTCAATACGCAATGCTTCCAGAATTCGGCGCAAAGTGGGGAACGGAGTGTCTTAACACTAGGTTTCCTCTGCCTACCCTGCTGCGTGAGGAATAAGCGTGAAGCTATTTTTTTTCATTTGTTTCGAATACGACATTTACATATATCGATTTCCTTTTTATAGCAAATAATAAAAATTCTAAGTTAATTGTAAAGGATGAAAGAGAAAAATTCTGTACTAAAAATACTTATATTAAATAATTCACCAATATTACTTTGACGTTAAAATAAAACGTGTGCAAACGTCTTTGATGTTGTTTGATTAAAGTGGAAAATTTCTTTTGGCAAAATTGTCTATGGAACGTAATAAAATTCTAACCGAGTAACCGGTGGCATCATGTGTCATAACAAAAGAATTAAATTATTTAGAATATTGATCAAATAGCATCTAGATAAAATGCGGCGTTGAGTTCCGCGATTCAACACGCAATGCCTCCAGAATTTGGTGAAAAATGTGGAACGGAGTATCTTAACATGAGGTTCCCTCTGAAAACCTTGCTGTGTGCGGGATACAGCGTGACGCCAATAAAAATTAAAAAATTTGCTTCACGTCAAATTCATAGTCGGAGGGAAGTTTAGTTTTCTTTATTATGTTTCCATTTTGCTTATGTTCCTTAAACGTTTCTATAGAATATAGATTGTACAATCAATTGTTAGGTCAAATTCGGCTATAATTGTAGCTTGAACATTGTGTTACTAGTCGGCAAGATTTGTTGTAATAATTGATTTAATACGGATAAAATAATTTACTTGTTCGACTTTAAAAATTAAGTAACCGCGTTCAAGTACTAACTTGAACGCGGTTGTGGATTCGATCCCCACTTGAGAAAATTAAATAATATTCAATACTAGGTCCCGCCGGCGGCTTCGCCCGCTTGAATTACATAATTATTAATTTAATAAACAGAATTGACTAACACCTATTATAATGACTTTTAATATTTTTTTTATGACTTTAATCTGTAATGTTCTAATGTGATTTTTTCACTACATTATCGTAATTTCTATAAGAATTTTCGATTCTTTTGAATTAAAAATACGACCAATGTTGATACTTGATATAAGATTCATTCTTACTGTTTTATTTCATTTTATTATATGTATAGATTTTAATTTAATCGTTGGTGTAGAGGCAAAGCACGGATTGAGTCCCGCCACTCAACACCCAATGCCTTCAGAATTCGATGGAAAATGTGAAACGGAGAATCTAAGCACTAAGTTCTCTCTGCCTACCCTGCTTTGTGCGGGATACAACGTAAAGCTAATAAAAAAAATGTAGTAGGTAAATACAGATAATTTAAATATGTGCTTGAAGCGCTCTCATATTAAATTCAGTATCCATCAGTCAAAAAATGGCATTTTGGATGTATTGTATGCATATACATACATATTCCTCTGGGCAGTAAAATTTTTAACTATTTAGTTTTACCGCTATAATGGCGTTTTTATATTATTTTAAAAACATAATATAAAACATTTCTGT
>DWLH01002731.1:0-10413 GCA_018249795.1 Heliconius telesiphe telesiphe | reverse complement strand
TCAAATCTCATAAATATTCACTGTGGCTTTGTTTTAGCACTATAACAATTGAAATGCTAATAATGCAATTTGCTATTAAAACATTTTATGCGTCTAATATTTACCATTTTTGATAGCGTTTGATATAAATTTTATAAAGAATTGTACCTATTTAGAGGCTGTCTTGATACAGTAGGTTGGTGTTTGATTTTGCGATGATTTTGGGTTTGATCCCCACTCGACAGAATATATTTAAATTATTTTCATTTCTCTGATATAGTACAAAAACATTGCCACGTACGCAATATCTCGAACAACGGTGAACGGATAGCTCAACATGTTTTCTTTATCATTAGTCATTCGCTCATAGTAACGCCAAAGAACTAGGTTTCTACAATGAAAAAATGCCATATTTCAAAACCTCTGTTTTGGGATAGGAAAAGATCTTTTTTTTTTTATGAACTTATGTATATTATTTACACAACATACTCAAATTTAGGTCCCGTGCCTCCAATTACTCCTCTCGTACGACTTCTCCGAAGAACAGATTTAGGAACTTACGTACCGATTTCACCACTATTTAAAATATTAAGGAAATAGTTCTTACAAGATTTTATTTTTATTTTATGATGTAATCTACCTCATTGCCAACAACCTTAAATAAAAATCATTATTTGTTTCAGTAAAATATCTAGAAATGCCATTTTTCATATCAACCAAATTTTGTAATATTTTAATCTGTTAAAAAGTATTGCAGTGAACATTAAAGCAATCAAAAAACGATTCCGTATTGAACCATTGCTTTGATGCTATAAGTTGCACTTCGTGAGTCGGTCAGCTCTGTTTTTTGCAAATGTTCTTGGATAGTCAACTAATTATGATTTAGAATATTTGAGAGGTCCTCGATTTCTTGACACAGATTTGTTTCCACTTCCACCCGTAATACGTCATTATCTAAAATTATTGGTTTTCCTTATGTCTACCGGATGTGAACTTAGAAAACCATCTTTGGCAATTGCTAACATACTTATTTAGAAAACGTATAAAAATTTGAACGCAGCGGAACTAGAACCGCTCGAGTCCCGCTCCGTTCAATATTTCCTATTTTTCTTTCCTAAGTGTGGAATAACACTTTAAAAATGTATAAAAATAATTGCTAACATCTAGAGTATATGATTGAATATCACAAATGTTTTTGGTAGCAATGGTTGCAGTACTGCCTTTGTGAAAATCGAAAAGCATGCCATTGTGGATATGAATCTCTTTTGGTATTTGGTGTGCTATTTCAATATTTCAGGAAATTTAAGGTTTAAGTTTTCACAACTAAACAAGTCACTTTAACTTAAAAATATCTCTGGCACTTTCAACCGGTCCCCCTATTACTAAGCGGTAGTAATAACATCCTTGACCTCTTTGTGGACATAAGTACAAATTAGAAATATTAGCTCACATAGCATAATTTATTTATTTATTTAATTATAACATTTAAAGTACGATAATAGCCGCATTAGTGAAGAACTGTGTTGTGGCTATTAACGCCCACTTCACCGCGTTGGTACTAACATTAATACAGTACTATGGACCAGTTCCACCGGTTACGAATAAATATTGTGGGGTGGGGATCGAACCCACAACCGTTGCATTACAGTCATACCCTTGTGCCTCTCCGCCATGACAGCCTCAGATTCAGATAATAATCTGATAATTAATGCTATCTTACATACAGAAATTGCTTATTACTTTTATATGTTTCACCATCAAATCGAGTACAAAAGTAGACAAATCTGGTAGACAAAAATCACCCATTTACCTAATAATAATAGATTGAACGGACGAAAAAAGACTTTTCTTTTATAAATTATTTCAATATAAAATTCATACGATTTGCCACAATTTAAAATTCCAAATATGTTTGTAAAATTGAAACGCATGTATCAATTATTTTGCCGGAATGTTTCGCGATTATTTTAATTTTAATATTTTATGTTAGACGCGACTTAGTTTTCAAAATTAAACCCTTTTTTGTTATTTTAATTAAGACGTTCAAAATAATTAAATCTTTGGTTAATTATTTAATATCTTTCGAAATATTCCTGTTAAATATTTTTTATTCATGTTATAATGTTTGTGACATTTTTGAATGCTATCAGATAACGACCATATCAATCAACCATTTCAATTGGCTGACATCTTAAGCACTTTATTTACTAGATATTGAGATTGATTGAGAATTATAGAGATATGAAAAATAAAAAAATTATAGCTTGTCTAGCAGGTAAGTTTGTACGAGATTTATGAGCAAGAGTAAATCAAAATATCAAATATTTCGTTTTCAAACTTGGAATTGAACCCACAATCTATCGCGTATACAATCGCACGGCCTCATATGCTAAAAATATAATATTCTAAAATACCAGCCGCTGTTACTGGGTTATGTAACATTTATATTACTTTAACCTTAAACTGCACATGCGAGAGAGAATCTTTAAAAAAATATATTAATTCAAGTGGCACCACACACACACCAACTTGCGATATGAATTTTTATGATACGCGATTACGTGTCGGTATTTTTTTATCAACTCCCAGAGGCCGCATTTGGATTATGAGTAGGTATGTAGTTGTAACTTAGGCTTGACGTTTTTTAGGGTTTCGTACCCAAAAGATAAAACGGGACTCCATTACTAAGACTCTGTACAGCTAAAATCATCATATAAACCCTAATGAGTATGGCCTCCATTAGACAGTTGAAATTTTCACATATTTCTGTTACCGCTATAATAAAAAATACTAAAAAACAGAATCAAGTAAATATTTAATTCGGCTCTCATACAAGAACCTGATTTTCTGCTTGTTTTTATAGATAGTCCATATATGTAGATACGGAACCCTTCATACGCGAGTCCAACACGCTCTTGTTTATAATTTAGTTTTATATGAGGTCGTCCTGGCACAATAACTTATTATCCTTTCTCGCTTTGGTAACAAGACAAGGCGCGGCGTTGATTTCCACCACTGAAAACACAGTTTAAATTAGTTGGTATATTTCTGTGGCATACCTAAACTTTGAGAAACTGTACATATTTTTAACAAATTTTTGAGGCACGGTATCTGACTATATATAAGACAGTTATGAGTTAGTAATGAATTAAAGTTTTCTAGCTCTGGCGGCAACACACAGTATGTCGAAAATGGACGGTGCGTTTAGCATCGAGTGTCTTAGCACTAGGTTTCCTCTGTTTACCCTGCTATATGCGGGACACAGCAGATCTATTTATTATTACCCACATATAATATAATAATTATTAAAATAAGTAAGTAGAAGTCAGTCGTGGTGCAGGGGCACAAGCGTGTGCAATAAATGTGACAGGTTACGGGTTTGATTCTCTGTCGAGGGAATGAAATATTTAATATCTGCATCACCTCGCTCTGGTAAGGATGCAAAGCGTGGCGTAACGTTCGGCACTCAACACGCAATGCCTCC
This sequence comes from Heliconius telesiphe telesiphe, assembly GCA_018249795.1. NCBI lineage: Eukaryota > Metazoa > Arthropoda > Insecta > Lepidoptera > Nymphalidae > Heliconius > Heliconius telesiphe. Next base: position 6,950 of record DWLH01002731.1, on the reverse strand, counting down.
AGTCTCCAGAATTCAGCGGAAAAGTGCCTTAATGGGAACGATGTGTCTTAGCACAAAGTTACCCGGATCAATCTTTCTCAAAATAAAGTAAGCTCAATAGGAATCTCTTGGAATTTGTTTGAGCTATCAATCAGATCACTTCAAATTCTGCTCTCGCTAATATAACATCTCCTTAATAATCACTTATATATTTACAGTACAATGTACATATATTTGTACAGAACTCTCACACAATCTGCCATTTTGGGACACTTTGTTGTCTGGGACATAAAATATTTTACTTTAGACCTGAGTAGATAATAAATTGTGTCTCTCATATAAGAGTTATACTTTACTACTTTTCAAGGAGAATTAAGTGTTAAGTTACTTTATTTTCTTTCATAATTATTTTAATTTAAATATTATGAATAATTTATATATTTTAAATTATCTTCACGCTGTATCCCGCACACAGCAGGGTAGGCAGGGGGAACCCTAGTGTAAAGACACTGCGTTTCCCACTTTCCGCCGAGTTCTGGAGGCATTGCGTGTAGAGTGGTGGAATTCCACGCCGCGATTTGCCTCAACGCCAGAGCGAAGAAATGAAAATGTAAATGTAAATAAATATTTAATTTTCTCGAGTGGGGAAAATCCACAACCAGTCGATTTTACAGTCACATTTTGTGCCAGTGCGCCACGACTGGCCTCTTACCTCTTATTTATTACTTGTTTAAAGAGTTTTATTTTTTAAGATTTCAACTTACGAAAGGAATGAAGCGAGCTGTTCGTTTAATATAAAGTTGCTTTTAATAGTTATAAATTTTACCTTATTTTTTTTTTGTTTCACCTGTATGGCTAATACAAAACTGACTGAACCTTGTGTGGTAAGGAAATCTTGTGTCCGTTCTCTCCGCATTGCCAAATTTTCGAAACTGTGCGGTAACTGGCAAAATTCAATTTTTGGCGCGATTTCCTGGCGCGGGTTCACATCCCGCTATGTTCAAAATTTTATACGTTTTTTAAAGAAAAATATTTATATTTTCTAACCGTCGAATAACATATTCCACATTACATTGGGGGATATTTGTAAAAATCTCCCTACAGAGATGCTAAGAACTCAAATAAGTTATAAAAAGCGTATAAGAATCGACGTATCTTGATAAGAACGTATGGCTTAATGGTCGGTACCCAAGAGGGTACGAGTACAGTTCTAAAGACGTAACAAAATGGCAGTTTACAAATAGTTGCACTACCCACCTAATTAATATTAGTATCAAATGAAAAAGTTTGATTTGTAAAATGCAATATGGCATAAAATTACTTGCTTTTAACACTAGAAGCGTCAAAGATTAAGACCTCCCTTAAGAACAGCCGTTCTGACAAATTAGTCCCATTCTACTTTGACAATATGTCAAATTATACCTTCGAATAATGACGAGACAAAAATGACCCAGCGGCAGTTCTAAGTAAAACGTATTTTTTTTACTTTAATGTTACTACTATAAAATGAAATATATTTTAAATTATAAATATGTAAAAAAATAGTAAATGTTTAAGTTTTTTACATAGAGCTAAGAATTCATTATAGTTATAATTATTTTTAAGCTGCATATTTTTTTAGTTCAAACGAATTTTATGGATTTAAATCATAAAAATTAGAGCGGCGTTGAATTCCGCCTCTCAACACGTCTTCAATCAATCAATCTTTTAAATTCAGGCGTAAATAAAAGAACTAAATGTCTCAATACTAATTTCTATATACTATTTTCTCTCTCAATTTTCTAGCAAATGCCAGGGCCGCCAATTTTTTAAATATTGTTTGGTAAGTGGCGGAACTCAACTGTGCACTTTGTTTTGTTACTAGCAGAACAAGGAAATAATAATAGGTCATTCCCTAGATTGAACCCATAACCGTCGCGTTTACAATCAGCCACTATGTGCTTGTGCCACGACAGCTACTTTATTTACTTTACTTTACCTTGTAAGAAAATATTTAAATATTTAAATACCATATCCACTATTTCATACTTTACAGCCCTCTGATTATTTAATTAATTCAGCATATAATTTATGAAGTTTTTAAAGGCTTTTTTTTTTTATTTCAGTATGGTTTAGAGCGAGGGGATGAATAATTCAACACTGTACCAAAGGGATCTAGAATCTAGATCTCTTTTGAAAGCCTTAGTAAAAATATATTATAAAAGAATTTGCCTAGATTTTTGTTAGGTCTGTGACTTTTTGAGGCAGTATGGAAAAATCTCTTTATTTTTTTCTTTATATTTAAAGACTTATAGAAATATTTGTATGTTTGTTTGGTTGAAATCGCTTATCTCAGGAACTATTGGTTAAAATTGAAAAAACATTATGTTGGATAGTCGATTTATCGAGGAAAAGGAGAGGAGATTAACGTAATGAATATAACATTCATTACGTTAATCTCCTCAACTTAAATTGATTTTTTCTTAATTAAATTATTTAAATAAAATGAATAAAATCAGTTTCGCGCTGTATCCCGCACACAACAGGGAAGGCAGAGGGAACCTAGTGTTAAGTAGGAAGGAAGGAAGGAAGCCCAGAAGGAATTTAGTCTTAAGACAGTCCGTTTCCCACTTTCTTCCGAATTCTGGTTGAGTGGCAGAACGCCGCGCTTTGCCTCAATACCAGAGGGAAGAAATGGAAATATAAATTTAAATAAATATTTCATCTCCTCTAGTGGGGTTCGAACCCACAACCAGTCGATTTTACAGTCACACCTTGTGACCCTGCGCCACGACTGGCCTCAATTAAATTATTTGTTTATTTGAAATAAAGAAAAATCGGTCTCTTAGTAAATTGTCATTATACAGCTTGCGTTCATGAGGGCTATGAGTGTCCTCGTCAATGTCAACTGGAATATTAATGTATTTGAAGGAATAGAAGAGCTCTTCAAAGGTAATTTCCTTTGTCGCCCCCCGTGTCAATGTTGGGATGGTGGTCGTCGACCACATTGACTATGGTGCAGTTACATTTGCTTCCTTAGTATCAATACTGCCTCATCATCTCTAAAAGGAAAATCCATTTTTATATTTCGTTCTATTAAATCACTCACGGAACCTTCTTTTGTTCAATCGAATGAACCTGCCGATAGCATCTGCATCAACGCAAAGTAGATGTATCCCTAAGTATGTCTTGTTGTATGCTGTCGTGAAGGGTTCTCTTGACGGTCTTAGTTTGGAAATATAAAAAACTACCGGCTCGTAGCAAGTCTCTGAAATCTGGCTGGTTCAGTAATTGCAGTTACTGTCAGATCACTATCTGGGATGAAGTTGTTGACCACCCAGGTGGACTTACCGCAGCTGGTAATGCCTTTCACCCATATGTTTGGAGGCTCAAAATGCTCCCAGATGTTTGTTGGGCTGTTGGCTTTTTGAATGTTATACACCGTGTTGAGTATTATTTGTTCGAGCACTACCTTTTTACATCGAGCTACAACGATGCTTAGGCCATCTGAAGATAATCTGTATCTGGATGGGACTTTACTTTCAGTTGATTAGTAGTCAATATATACGATTTTCGATTTTAGATAGTGCTGAGTTTCACAGTTTATATATTCGTATCTTTATATCTAAGTATGTATAATTTTTCTGCTTTGTTAGACAACGGTGTTTGGCTCCGCTACTCAACGCATTTTTATTTTTTTTATCTTCACGTTGTTTCTCGAAATAAGTAGCAGGGTAGGTAGAGGTAACCTAGTATTTAGACACTCCGTTTCTATTATGACACTTCCATTTCCCTGTTTCCACCGAATCCTGGAGGCATTACGTGTTGAGTGGTGGATCTTAATACCGCGCAGCTTTGCCTCATTTCCAGAGCGCGGCAATGAAAATATTAAATATTTCATTTCCTCGATTAGGAATCAAACCCACAACCTGTCAAACTTACAGTCACACGCTTGTGCCCCTGCTCTACAACTGACCTCAATGTGCAACAAGATAATTTTCTTAAATTATGTTTGATGATAACGTACATACAACATGTATATTAAGCTACTTCTACACGCTCCTTATTTAAACATTAATCTTGATGCTAAGGACTTTATATCGCCTTTTGAGTACAATGGTGTAATTAACGTACACTTAAGTAGTACTCCACTTAATTATACAGAATGGATATATGATACGTCTTTAAATGACATAAATCTACCAGCATAATCTTCGCCCGTAACTTTGCTTGTGTATACTTTAAGATGTAAAATAAAAAATCCCGTTTTTTCCGATTTTTTTTTTTATGGAAAAGACAAGGCATACGAGCTGGCCATTCCACAGTTATACACTGTTTATAATGGTTTCATTGGTAATAGAAACTAGTGTTAAGACACTTTGTTTAAAATATGTTTAAAGTACATACGACAGTTAATATTAGAAGTATATTTTCAATACTCCAAACCATTACAAGTTCCGTAACCATTACAAGTTCCGTTTCGTTCCGTTCCGTCTTAAATAGTTCCGTATTATATTTCAGATATTTTACTAATCAGCTTCACGCTATATCCCTCACACAGCAGGGTCCTAGTGCTAGGACACGGTGTTTCCTACTTTCCGCCGAATTCTAGAGGCATTGCGTGTTTAGTGGCAGAACTCAACGCCGCGCTTTGCCTCGACACCAGAGCGAAGAAAATGGAAATATAAATTTAAATAAATATTACATCTCCTCGAGTGGGGACCGAACCCACAACCAATCGGTTTTACAGTCACACGCTGTGCCCCTAAGCCACGACTGGCCTCAGATATTTTACTACTAAATATAAATTACATTTATATTTCTGAAAGTATATTTTTTCTTGTATTCTAGCTGTATCTCGCATTTAGCAGAGTAGGCCGAGTCACTATACGAGCTACTTAATGCTAAAACACACTGGTCCCCACACACAACCCAATTATCGAGAAATTGCGTGAGTGGCAGAACTCAACGCCGCGCTTTGTCTTATTACCAGAGCGAGAAAATCTAAATACCTCATTCTTTCGAGTTTGAATCGAACCCACAACCGTAACATTCATAGTAATATGCTGTATCGCTGTGCAACAACGGCTAAATAATATAAAAAAATATAATAAATCAATCAGTTTCCCGCTGTATCCCGCACACACCAGAGTAGGCAGAGGGAAAATAGGTGTTTTTTTTTTTTTATTTATTTATTTATTTATTTTTTACATTGTAAATACATATATAATCTCTTGCCAAACTCGCGAGTTTGTTGGCAAGAAGCGCTCATTACATTATTAACCTAAACTAACATTCTAATACTAAACTACTATACCGACAATTATAATTTAAAAAAATTTACAATTAAAATAAATAAAAACAAGTAAGCACTTAAAAACTTTTAGATCCCTATTTCCCGATTTAGATACTAGCAATTATTAAACAAAAATATGAAAAAAAATTAAATAACACTTAATAACTATTACAATTCTTGTACTATCAACTATTCTCTAATATAAAATACAAAATCTAAAAAAAAAAAAAAAATACAAACAACACGTAAACACTCAATGACTAAAAAAACCGTTATAAAAAAACCTATTCCATGCCCTTGTCTACTTCTTTAAGATTAGTTTACTGATGTCATCACTCAATGTGAGGTTATTTATATTATTATAAATTTAAATAAATATTTCATTTACTCGAGTGGGGATCGACCCCACAACCAGTCCAACCGCAGGGGCACAAAGTCTGATTGTAATCAGACTTTGTGCCCCTGCGCCACTACTAAGCTAAATAATATATTAAAATTCCTTTTTTACTGAGTAACGGACAGATAACGCACACCTAAAACTGTGAAGCCTAAAGGGTTAAAATTTGGCATGTAGATCTCTTGTGGAATGTAGGCAAGGATTTACAAAAGATTTTCTCTTTTTGTCGGAATTCAAAACATGGCATGTTGAGTGCCGGCAACTATTTTGAATGTAGCGGGATATGAACCCGCACATTACGCATTTTCAAGAGGATTCAAATATTACGCTGCGTCAAAATTTATAATACTTAAAAAAATGCTTTATCTCCTGCCAAATGATAATTCTAAGCCATTGTATTATGGTAGTAGAAATTTGTAAAAATCTCTCAACAGAGATGCTAATAACATAAATAAATTGTAACAAGCGTAAGAATTTTAAGCAAATAAAAGAATTTCGACGTAGCTTGATGAGATGAGAACGTATGGTTAAGTGGTCAGAGCGCTTGGACGGTTTCCAAGAGGTACGTATTCGAATTCTACTACGTACTTTTTAAAATAAGTTTTCTAAAAAAGTATTCCTCCTAATATTTCAACAAATCATAGAAAGAATTCCAAATCATAGAAAGTTTCCTCACGATTCTTTTTAATGGGTGTCAGCAAAATGACGCACAACTTCTTATTGTAACCCTTAAGTTTTTATATTATACTGAGAACAAATCACAATCTAAGCGCTCTAAACAAAAAAAACGGCCAATTTTTGTTTTTGAATATATTTATTTATTTATAAGTGCCGTCGTGGTGCAATGGGATACTGACTGAATAATACGATGGTTGGTTTGGGTTTGGTTCTCAAAGTCAAAGTCAAAATCAAAGTCAAAGTCAAATAATTTTATTCAAAATAAGAATTTACATGCTTCATTTTTTGAACGTCAAATAATTTACCACCAGTTCACTAAAGTTAATGCCTCAGACCTGAGAAGAACCGGCGCAAGAAACTCAGCGGGACTAATTTTTTTAAAATCAATTTTACAAAATCACATTTCAACGTTTCTGACAAAGATACTTTGAAACAGGCTGGAGCGAGCATTTCATTCCCAAGGCGTGTTATCATTTATATGATTTAAGAGTATCATTTTTCTAAATGAGATATTGTAATTTTCTCGCTCTAGCAACAAAACAATAGTGCGGCATTTCGTTGCCCCACTCAATACACAATGGCCTGTCTATATAATACCTTCAATAAAGCGGTAAACGGTGA
>DWLH01002730.1:0-10415 GCA_018249795.1 Heliconius telesiphe telesiphe | reverse complement strand
TGATCCCGTCGCCTCAAACTTCTGTACCCATTTCTGTATAGTTTGAATACTTGGAGCATGTTTTGCATTGCGTATATTGTAATGAGTACAAAACTTTCGCCTTGCTTCGGCCGCAGAATCGTGGTTGTGATAATACTCGCGCACGCACAGAGCACGTTGCACTCCACTGAAAGGCGCCATGGCACAAAACCCCTATTGACTGTGCATGCGTTTGGTACCCTCCCCGCCCCGCTGAACTCACCCGCGCCCAAGTAACGGCCTTTTTATAAGTTAACTCTCTATTGGTCCACCCTGTATTTAATATATTCATGTCTTTGCTCTGGTGTCGAGGCAAAAAGCAGCGTTGAATTCCCCTATTTAATAAGCACTGCAGCTGAATTCGGAAACGAATGAGCGAAGCTGGATATAATGTTGAAAGCTGTATGGAAACTGAACAGATTTTCCGCTTAATGTGTCTCCGACGAAATATATTTTTTTATAAAATTTTGGGTGAGTTTTTAAACTGTAATTTCTTTAAATTAAAGTGACAAAATGGAAAAAATATTTAGTTAGGTACACACACTGAGTGAACACAAGAATGTTTTTGTGGTCACCATACCGCAACATCTGACGATAAACTGCATAATCGTGAGCTTGATCCCCACTAAGGGAAATAATTTAGTTTTAATATACATTCTGGTAGGATTTTAAAGTTATTATTATCCCTTATTATTTTGTATTTTTTATTACTTTAAATAAAAATTAGTTTCTTATACTTTTCCAATAAAAATAAATGCGCAATGATACTCAAAATGATTTGCTATATATTATTAGAATGTCAATAATTTCATGCTATCATCTTCTACGATTCGTAATTACCAATTTTTTACGTATATCTCAATACTAAGAGTAAAGGTTAAATGAGCCTGCAAACTTACTAGATGTACGTACATGGTAAATTTATTATTTTTTTCAAACCATTTTAATTACCATGTTTCTTTTCTTCAAAATTTTGATTAAAAAAAATATTAAATATCTACATTTATAAATGCCGCTGATTGTCACTAATCCACTTCCTTAGGTTGGCTGTAAGAGATCCACCTTTATAAGCTAAATGTTTTTTAATGTTTTATTTTTCTTATATATTTTAGTGCGATAAAGAATATTATAAATTCTTAAAGCAACCATCAATTAATAATCCGAAAATAATACATCAACACACAAAACAGAATCCACCAACAATTAAAACATCAATACGCTAATCCCAATAAGGTCCCAGAGTTGTTGATTAACAAATGTTTGTGGATAACGGCCGGCTTAATATTCCCATTGAGAGACCCTTGTATGTGACGATGATCTACTCGCGTTTGAGTATACCTTTGTTGAATAACTTAATTGATATGTAGTCTAATGTATGTAGACATTCATTTGTATGTTTATATTTGGCTTTGGATATATATGGAAGATGTTTCAATATTAAGTTAATGATAAATTTAAATATAAATAGATTTAACTCAACACGCAATGCCTCCATCTTCGGCGGCAAAAGGAGAACGGAGTGTCTTAACACTAAGTTCCCTCTGCCTACCATACACCGTGGAGCTAAAAAAAAGAAAATATATCGAACCCACAACCTGTTGCGCTTATAGTCTCTTACTTGGCAGGACTGCCCTCAATAGGAATTAAATCAAAATAATAATTTCAGAAAATATACGAGTTACAAAACGCAATAGTAGACACGGCGGAAATGAAGGACAGTCTAGACCACCACTACCAAGAGTTCACTGCTAAAACCAAGCAAGTCCGGGAAGACAGTGCGGCCCACTTCACCTTTACTCCAAGTCCTGGGTCTGATGAATGGTTTCTGACTTCCACTGGAGTGGAGCTGGTGCCTAAGACTGGGAACGCTTCGGTGGTAGCCGTTCAGTACCACGATTTGGCAGCTCGCTTGCCTTCATTGAGAAGATCCATTGAATTTAAGTATGCTTTTTTCCTTTTACAGAAAACGTATTAAAAAATTGACGTCTTAAGATTTCACACCCCGCTTCTTGGTACTGTCTAAGCATTCTAACCACTATATTATACGCTTATTACAAGTTAAAATAATTAAGTTATTAATTATATGGAAATAACATTTGAAAAATGTAAAAAAAGTGTCTGGTTTATTTAGATTACATTTTTTATGTAGCCAATGGGTCATGTACTGAAAATGTAATTCATAGGGTTATTCTTTATTTTCTTCACTGAATAAGAAAAGGAGTTAGCAGGTTTCCTTTTTAAATTGCAAAAAAGTAAAAAAAATCCCTTCCTGTGGTAGTTGTTATCCAGAGATAAAACGGACTATATTTGCCAATTTTGCTATAAATATTTTATTATTTTTCATATTAATATGAACTTTAACGATTTTATTTCATCTGCATACCGATGATATATTTTGTTTTAATATGTTTTAAAATTATTTCTTTTATGTTTTACATAATTGTTTATTTTTAAATTACACTCTCATTTACATATCATTTATTATAATTTGTTTATTTTTACTTATTTAGAAAACGTATAAAAAATTGAACGTAGCGGGACTCGAACCCGCGCCTCCTGGAAACCGACCAGGCGCTCTGACCACTAAGCCATACGTTCTCGCCAAGCTACGTCGAAATTCTTATACCCTTGTTACAACTTATTTATGTTGTTAGTATCTCTGTAGGGAGAATTTTACAAATTTCCGCTACCCAAAGACAATTATTAAAAATTATCGTTTTGGCAAGAGAGAATACTATTTTTTAAATATTTTGAAACATTTTTAAAGTGTTATTCCACACTTAGGAAAGAAAAACACTTATTTAGAAAACATATAAAAAAAACGTTAAAATTTGTAAGACCTTTTCCCATTAAGACATTTTTCGGTGGGTTCTGGAGTCATCGCGTGTTAAGTGGCAATTCAACGCAGCGCTTAGGCTCGTTACTAGAGCGAAGAAATGCAAATATTAAATATTTCTTTCTCTCGAATCTAGGAATCGAACCCTTGTCTTAATGAGAACGGAGTGTCTTAACTCTAGTTGCTATGGTGCCTTCTGCCTACGCTGCTATGTGCGGGTAGGCAGAAGGAACCTTGAAAACTAGTGTTACGTAATGCTAATAAAATGTATATATAAGTGTAATAACCAAAATATCTGACCCTGACGGGGTTTTTTGTAACCAACTGACGGACAGGATGTACGCCTAAAGGTATCCGTCACGCCTTCTTACAACAAAAACAAGATAATACCATACAAAACACGAAACACCGTTTCCGACTTTCACGTTAACAGATTGTCGGTGACACCCGTAACCGACAATCTGTTAACATTAATTTATTCTAAAGCTTATTTTTATTACGAAATTTAGATATATTTACATGAAAGTTACTTAAAAAAATCAGCCTCACGCTACAGCGATACATCCAGCACACAGCACGATAGTCAGAAGGAACCCAGTGTTCACTCCGTTCTCCATTTTTCGACGAATTCTGGAGGCATTGTTAAGTGTTCGTGCTAAGTGGCGGAACTCAACGTCGCATTTGCCTCGACACCAGGGCGAAGAAATAAAAATATAAATTTAAATAAATATTTAATTTCTGCGAGTGAGGATCGAACCCACAACTAGCGTTTACAAAAACACACTTGTGCCCCTGTGACGCGATGGCCTTGTAAAACTTACTTGGCTTTTAAAAATGAAAACAAAATTAAATTCAGATATATTTTGTGTCCTTTGTATCTTTTCTATTGTTGAAATCTATAAAAAAACTGAATAGTACTCCAACTTTGCTACACAAGTTAAAACTTTGAAAAACGCTTGAACTTCTTAAAAAAATATTATAATAATATATATAAATGACTATAGAATATTTTTAACATAGTATGACAGCTATATTAATTAGGTAATAAATATTTGTAAATATTTGTATGTATTTGATCCCGTCTTATTAGTGATGTTATTTAAAATTGTTTTCATTTCCTACTTCTGGAAGAAGTGGTGTTGAGATTCGCAGTTCAACACAAAATGTCTCAAAAATTGGGCAAAAAATCTTAAAAGTGAGCTAACTAATTTCCTAAATCCTACCTTAATATGCGGGAAAAAAAACGTATTTTATAGTTTGTAATATTATAAGACGCACCTGCTCTCAAACATGTCTAATATGTGTGTGGCCTAACACACAGTTAGGCCATTTATATTGAAAAGGACAAAACTTATTATTGTATGTATGTTGTGATACATGACTAATAATAAAATAAAAAATGCTCATAATCTAGTACGATACAATAGATCATCTACAATATAATGTACAAGAAATAATTAAGTAATACAATATATTATAGAAAAAAAATACAAGACGGAAAAGAAAAAAAATCTTATTACTGTTTTGTAACATAATTGACAGGCATGTAATAAATTTTCATACTAATTATATTATCTCTAGGACTAAGTTTATTAAGACCCATATAAGATGCCGTTTTCATTCATAAACGACATACATACATATGTACAGTCCTGTTAGATGCTAATAAAATTCCGAATTTTAACATTACCATTTTTTAATATGAAAAAAATTATCAAATATAGAAATCTGAAAAATATATTACATTTGTAATAACATTTTTCCATTGATTTCATTTTTTTTAAAATCGGTGCAAAGATGAGAGATGAGATCAAATGGAAGTGTGTTTGTAAGAGTAACCTAAGATGATGACGCGGATACAGCGCATAAGAAACGTATATAATTACATTATAGTAGCAACACAGCTATATATATTATATATACTGCACTGTAACATGAACATGGACTGCAATAACAATTTAGTTATAAGAATGGAGAATTAGTATCGCAAAAGTGTTTTATGCGTATTTCGAAATAATGTCTTGCCGATGCAATCGTAAAAGTTTCGAAGGACACTGAAAGTTTAATATTTATTTAATATTTTCATTTTTTCTCTCTGAAAACAAGGCAAAGCGGGATTAAGTTACGCGACTCAACACGCCAATACCTTGAAAATTCGGCGGAAATTAAAAAATGAGAATTTAGTATCTTGTTAACATTAGGTTCCCTCAGTCAGTATATTTTTTTAAGATCAAAACCGACTGACTGTGAAAGTTTTTGCTTGTTTCTTCCTTACTAGGGGTAATGATAATATTTATTTACATTGTCTCACTCTGATAAATAAAATATAACTTCTCATGTCTCTAAGATACTTACCTCTATAAGCTCACCTATACATAAAGAAATAAACAAAAAGTGACTACTGACATTAGTCGGACGTATCATTAGATACGAGGTACTTTAGTATATTTTTTGGTTGTTCTTTCATGCTTCAGCGGTTCGGCTGATCGTTATTCAATTTGGCACATGGATTGTTTTTGACACGAGAACGGACGTCGGCTATTTTTTCCCACTGAAAAAGTTGGACATATTCCTGTGGGTAAACCTTTTATTTATCTATTGAAATTTTATACGACAGTTACATAGAGATGATAGATGCGACAACTACTAAACGCGTCGTATTTCGTTAAGACCGATTGACGGACCCACAAGTTCATTTAAATATTAATTTCGCGAAGAATATCTAAAAGCAATTTCGAAACAATTTCTCTTATATAAAACACATTAGGCAACTTTTTTACTTTGCATGGAGAAAGTTTGACCAAAATAATATAAAGTCCCGGCAAAAGATTACAAGGGCCCGCGGTGAAGAGGAAATAACGAAATAAAAGGAAACTCTTGTTCGACCGTAAAAACAAAACTTTGCATTTATCTTTACTGAAAATGGATTATAAAGTCGTGTTAAAGTATTTAAAGTGGACAAGATATATTCGTTTAGGTGTTTCAGTTAAAAATGGAATTGGGTTTGGGCAAAGCAAGATAAGCTAACCCAGCCCATATATATTTATCATTTAGATTCACCAAGTGTAATAATAATAACATTTAATAAATAACTGTCTTCATAAACGTCTATTTTCTTATAATTAATACACCTCTACGACCCTTTAAGGTGAATACCGCATACAACTATGTAGACTATATAAGCATACATTTAACTATATTAGACAAGAAAAAGTAAAGCATGTACAAAAAACGACAGATGACATGAATTATATTTAAGTAGTAGTTATAATATTTTATTAAGTAACAAATTAAAAACTAAAATATTTAACAAAGATACGTTGATAATACATTAGATACGTTGATAGTTACGTTTCGGCGACATTTAAGCAGGGAGTAACCAAGAGGATCCAAAGTGTTTTGTTCGAAGAGATGTCTCATTTGAAGGTTTATTTTAAGTAACAATTCTTATAGAATAACTCCAAAAGGCACTTCGAGAAGACTTGATGTCTTACAAGAACTCCTAGGGTCTGAAACAAAGAAAATTTGTACTAGAGATGGATTATCATATATAGATACCCACTAGAAGTTTCTAACTTTTATATAAGAAAAGCGAATCCAGAATATTTCTCCTATTTTCCAAATTATCTAAATTAAAGCCTGTTCTGTTTCATTCTATGAAAATTAAAAAAAAAACCTCTCAGATTACCCTCAAATAAAAATTAAGCCCACTACCATCGTACTTACCAGATCAGATTAAACTTACACCATTCCATAAGATCACAAAAGAAGATATGATTTTTCATAAATTAATAAAGCACTCAAAGCAAACTTATATAAAACGTTAGCACATAAAGGATAAATAATCACCCTCAAGAAACTTGGTCTTAAAGTTCAATAGCAGACGTATTGAGAGGAAGGGAGGAGTGAGTGATTGAGTGGAGATAAAGTGCCTATTGTAAGTGTTACACGAGGGTTCTATATCGATGTCAGCCCTGTGTTTCGATAACAAGTTTATTATGTCATATTTTTACTAGAAATCCTTGTATATTTTAAATGCTTTAGCTTCAGAGTATATTTACTAAATAGTGGAATATCTTCATTTTATTAAAAAAAAACACCATCACACTGTATCCCGCACACATCAGGTAGGGGTTGCGTCTTGGGTGATGGATCACAACATCGCCCTTTGCCTCGACACCAGAGCGAAGAAATTAAAATATAATTTTTCTTATTAATTAGTCATTAAATGTGAACTCGATGCTGGATTTTATCTTACAAAGTAAGAGGCATGTTAGTATTATAAAAAATAAAATCAGCTTCACGCTGTATCCCGCACACAGCAGGGTAGGCAGAGGGAACCTAGTGTTAAGACACTCCGTTCCCCACTTTCTGCCAAATTCTGGAGGCATTGCGTGTTGAGTGGCAGAACTCAACGCCACGCTTAGCCACGACACCAGAGCGAAATATAAATTTAAATAAATATTTCATCTCCCCGAGTGGGGATCGAACCCACAACCAGTCGATTTTACAGTCACACTGAGTGCCGCTGCGCCACGACTGGCATGTTAGTATTATAATTACCACTTATAATACTAACATGCCAGTCGTTTTATTTTATCCTAGGAGAACATTACGATACCATAACACTAGTCACTGAGATACGAACTTTAAGTTTTAGCATTTAAGTAAATTTTAAAACAAATTTTCTTTCAAGACCAATTTTTTCTTTTAATAAAGTTACCTTAGCGAAATTAAAATGTGTTTTTGAAATTATAAGTTTTATAATTTCAAAATACATTAGAAATCCAAAAGCCTTAAAATAACATCTCTCGACAATTATTTTCTAGAGCACGCAGACTTGAATTATATTATATTCATTTCTATGAATATAATAGAATGTTTTAAAGATAATTAGGTATCAAATATATGATACCCGAAATATCTTCTAAAATTTCTAAGCATAATGTTTACTAAATATAGCTTATGTCTATCTTTTAATGAATAATAAAGAATTTAAACGAAATTTTGCTTTTTTTAAACTTTTGCCTTAAGGAGTTTTTAGGGCCTAAGTTATAGATTGACTGATTTCTTGCTCTGGTAATAAGACAAAGTGCGGCGTTGAGCCCGCCAGGCAAAATAAAATATGTCGAAATTTCGGCAGGAAGTGGGGATCGTAGCTTATTAAGCTAGGCTTAATACTAGGTTCCCTCTATCTACCCTGCTATATGCAATACAGAGTGTAATCTAAAAAAATGTTAAAGTAAGACGTAGTGTTATTAAGCGATAATAATTTTTATAGGTACTTATGTAGACGCCTGCATCGATGTACACGTGCCGCTTGGATGAGATCGAAACGAAAATAGATTTTGCAGATTTCGAATGAACTGGGTTTGTTTGATACGATTTTATTATGTCTTGAAATAAATTTACTAAATCTAAATACAAAGTATAGGGTATGGAGAGCATCACAGCGAACGATTGTGTTCGATGATTTTATGACGATTCGATGATGAGTTTCCACCAATGGATTTGTGGAGCTCTTCTGGTGTTACACGGGGTCGTGGGCGGCGGTGATCACTTACCATCAGGGGACTCGTACGCTCGTTTGCCTTGTCTTTTTCTATAAAAAAAGCAACTGGGAAATTAAAACAATTAAGATATTATAATGAAACTCAGAATTGAACCAATAACCAACGTGCTTACTGTCACACTGTTCCATTGCACCATGGCCAAAAATATTTGTCATTTAATATTTAAAGTTAGTAATTGTAATAAGGTGTTTGCTCTCTATTACGTAGTCCTAAAAATATCTACAATCATAAATTCTTAACTGTTTTACTATATATATAAAATAGTACCCTCTAATAAATAAGTACCCTCGTTCGACCACTAGAAGTGCGTGGGTGACGTCCCACGCATAATAAGTAACAGTCCGGATAAACTTCAATTTCAATAGAAAAAATATCGAAAATTTGTTAAGTTTTTTAAATAATATACTTTTTAATTAACTTAGCTTGGCGTGGAGTTCCGCTACGCAACACGCAGAGGGATATTAATGGAAACGGCGTCTCTTAACAATAGGTTCCCAGGATTCTTCTTCCTATCCTGCTATGTGAGGGATACAGTGTGAAACTAAAAATATTTTAATGTTTCTATATTGCCATAGAAATATTAAAATTTAAATATATCTAATAAAAAGATTTGAAAGTAGTACCTATACCTGTACTGTTTATTTGTATAAAAAGATGCTTTGATGTTTGAATGTGATTATTCCTAGATGTTTACTTCACACTTGCTGCCATTTTGAAGCGTTTAAATTGAATATGACTTTTAGAAACAAATTACGATGGTTCTTAAATAAACATTTGTCCAAATTTCCCGTTTCTACGCACAGCGGTTACGGCTGTGCGTGCGCCTTACCTCAGTCAGTCAGGTACATGTCCTTTTATATATATAGATTTATAATACAAATACTACTCTGGTACAGGTAAAGTATGGTCGGTCACATTAGCTGTATGGTAAGAAACTAAAATGTGGGTAATATGCTGATTTAAATTGATGAGGTTTAATCGATTTGTCTTCATTGGAACTGTCAAAGACGATAATTTATTGATCAAACTCTATAAAAGAAATGCTTAAAAGTCAGTGGTATTTGAACTCAATAATTCAGATATTTATAATAAGTAGGAATATTGATTACGTGGTCGTCTTGGTTCAGGGGTAAAATCGTGTGACTGTAATGCGACGGTGGTGGATTGGATTCCACTCGGAATTATATAATAATAAATTATTAATGTGTTAATTTTTTCACTCTGGTATCAAGGCAAAAAGCGCGACGTTGAGATCCGCCACTCAACATAAATGCCTCGTAAAATCGGCGGAAAGGTTAAGGTTCTAGGTTTAAATTTTTTTTGAAATAAATATTGAGCCCGTCGTGGCGCAGCGGCACTGTGTCTTACTGCTAACGCTATGCGCAAATTTTTATTTATTTGCTCTGGTAACAAGACAAAACATGACGTTAAGTTCCGCACTCAACATACAATGCCTAAAAAATTACTGAATATATGAACACTTCCTCTGCCTTTCCTGCTATATGCCGCATATACCTAGTGTAAAATGAAATGAGAAAAATATTTTTTTCGAACTTGAGGTTGCTGCTAGCCCTACTGGACTTTTACAGCGACACTGGGTACCCAAGTCTACCCACTAACTGAAGAGGGAACTCTGTTCCTGAAAAGCTTGCAAGCATTATGCGAGCACAGGCTGCTTGTGAGGATTCCAACAGCGGTAAGGGTCGCCTGCGGGACTCAAACCTCGACTTGCCGGCCGTCAAGCGGACTGGGAAGAAAAAGATATTCTTCTATTTTAATACACCAATATTTATGTAAATGAACTAAGAATAACTGTAAGTGTTAAATATCGGAGTAATGTAAAATAAATACTAATAAAATACAACTTGTAATTTTTACACGAAGCGGGAATTAATATCCTACCCTTAAAGTATAATATCTACATTAATAGTTACAGAATTGTGTTAAAAGCAACATCTGTGTCAATATCAAACGCCACTCTTTCAGAA
>DWLH01002729.1:0-10416 GCA_018249795.1 Heliconius telesiphe telesiphe | reverse complement strand
GTGAACACTCGCCTTTACCTTTTTTTTTGATTACGTACGGTTATCTTCAACGGTCTTCACGTGTTCAGTGTTCTGCATGGATTGGTTCCCAAATGAATTTAAGAGTTTTGATAAGATTTTAGATAATGTATGTTTTTTGGGTTGGATGTTTTGTTTTTCGGACAAAGTAGGGCTTAATTGGTCACACTCGAAAGGATGATTGATATTTCAGCAGGTGTAGGTGTATGAAACAAGTTGACAGAAGTTTAAGTTTTTTTGGAGGAATTAAGGAAAAGATAACTTTTTATATCTCCAAATGACTGCAGATCAAGATATGTTAAGTGAAAGGAAACAATCAAATTGCGTAAGACTTTAAAAAGAATTACTCAGAACAGAGGATTTTATATTTAGAAGTAAAGAATTTTGAATTTAAATCTAAAACTAATATACCATACTGTAATAATCCTCATTTTTATTAAAAATCATGAAAATAAAAACGATATTTGAAAAAATGATAAACAATCTCTATTTAGCCAAGTCACCTACAATATTGGCCACATCGGTCTATCTGAGGGTAGCTCATAAAATCTTTTAAAATCCAGTATCAAACCCTCTCACTTTGCACCCACCTTTACGCCTCAGTGTCGTTCATCATCGTCACAGATGATTGATAATACTTTTTCAAACGCTAGCTCTTCAATGCTTGCCTTGACTACAATTGTCAAAGGAAAATCGACCTAGTTTTGAACGTTTTAACGTCCATATTGTCCCAGCCTGTATATAGATAACTTTTGGTAACCTTTAAAGGAATTAGAACTCTTTAGCCCGGAATTAAAGTTTAATTTAGATTACTTGGTAAGTTTAAGTCGTTTATAGCATACTTTGCACACAATGTACGGTTTGGCCAAAGGTTTTTTCAGTGGATATAGAGCTGATGCTAATACTGCGGTCGTGATGAAGATAAATGTTTCAATGGTCGTCATTTAATTGGAAAAGCTATGAATTTATAATTCCTTTCAAATCATATGTATGAATATATGTATATTTTCGTTCATGGTTTCGCTTGTCGATAAAATTAGGTAAATTTTAAATTATTTTTCACGTAAGTGACTTATATATGTTACTTATATCGATAATACTATTATATAATCTGCTATCACATGACGCCCTCGTGTCGCAGCGTCTACCTGTAAATGCAACGGTTGTCGGTTTGATTCCTAATTGGGAAATATAAGCTGTAGCTCTACTTGACATACATATAAAATTATTTTATCAAAAGTGACAGACAGACACAGAACAGAAGAACTTGTAAAATTGAAATATAACATTCTTACAGGAACGGCAAACAAGATTTTCCAATTAAAAGGAAAACTAGAAAATAGAGAGCAAAACGACCGACTCTCAAAAACCGCAAAGAGCGAGAAAATGAGCATAATTCATTTACCGATTCACTTTTACAATCTTTTTTCTTTTAATATTAACTATACATAAAATTTAACTCAAATTTAACTTATTTTACGTATTTTCTATGAAATGTGAAACTCTCACAAATTAGTACTTACTATAATAATAGTTATTAATTAGACTGGCAGGCACTGTGGGCGGTCTCAATATCTACTAATTGAAGTGCAGCTCGCCTCTATGAAATATACATGCAAATCCAATCGTATTTGCATCATAATATACAGAATTCTATCGGTTGTCGGTTTCCCTTTGATATCTGCTTAGTATGCTGTGGGTGTATTTTAGTATTATAATTTAGGTATAAGTAGTAATAATATTTGTCAGAGCCTGATATGGTTATAGGTTCATATTTATTTAGGATGTTTATTAAATCTGAGGCCAGTCGTGGCGCGGGGGCGCATGTATGCGAAATTATATGATATACCTATAGCCTTACTCGATAAATATAATTTAAATAAAATTTAATTAAATTTTGTATTTAAACCAGCAGTTCCCGATATCAGAGTGTTAAACCAAACAAAATCTTTCACTTTTTAAGATTAGTAGGTACAAATATAGATTATAAGTATTTGTATGTCCTATACTTTACAATCTGTGAAAGTGAAATTGGAAAACTTGTCTTTTTATTTAAAAAAGTAAATGATATGACATGTTCATAGTAAATTTTTGTTAACTCTTTACTAGAGCGAAGAAATTATAATCATTTATTCTCCTAAGTGGTAATCAAAACCAAGACCGCCGTATTTACAAGCGGACGCTGTGCTGCTGCGCCACGACAGCTTTTACCTCTAGTTTTTTTATTTATAAATAAAATCCCATAAAACGTTGATCCACTTCGACATAATGGAAGTCATGAATATGTTATTCTAGACAAAGGCTCAAAAGAAAGTCTCAAGTCAGACTTATATAATTACCATAACTAAAAGACCGACGCTCGTAAATTCAGCAATCTGGCGGTAAATGATCAGACAAAAGACGAAACCACTAGAAAAGTAGAATGCAAGACAGGACCTCAACAGAATTCTGATGAATTGAATTGAATATAGGGCAAAACATGGAACGTCGTGGAATGTCGCTCCCGGTCGCATCAAACTTCACGGGTGGGTGTGGGCAAAAAGTTTTGGCTTGTGACGTTTTGGTTATTGCTGATGCGAATTTGCATATGGTAAAATATGGTAAGAAGATTTTCGTTTTTTTCTAACCCGTACATAGCAGGGTAGAAGGCAGAAGGAACCTACCTAGTGTTAACACACTCCGTTTTCCATTTTCCGCTAAATTCTGGAGTTTGTAATTTTTTATATATATATATTATTATGTGGGATTGTAGTATTGCATATATTTCTGATTGGATGAGGGGGGAGCGCCAGTTAGCATTGCTGGTGATATTTTTCCTTATTTTGTTAGTTTTTCGATGTATCCCGCATGTAGCAGGGTACTCAGAGGGAACCTAGTGATAAGACACTCCATTCCTTCCATGCACAGCCCATTTTTTTAAACATTTTATGATCAGTAGTGGAATTTAATGCTGTGCATTGTCTTATTACTAGAACGAGGAATGATAATAAATTATGTGTGTGGAAATCGAATCCACAACCGCCGTGTTCACAGTCAGACGCTGTCCCAATGTGCCACGACGGCTACAAATTTAAATTGAATTAAAAGTACCTATATAATGTATATCTATATAAAAATCTGCAAATGATGTCTGTACACGATCGAGATAAAGTGAAGAACTCTTACAGATATTGAGTTTAATTAAATTCGATTGTTCCCTTACAGTGTATTGTACTTACTGTGTTTGAAGAAGGCATTGTCGTTAAATTTTCTTATTCTATACCAAATATGGCTAAATGATTTCATTAATATCTTAGAGCACTTGTTATTTTGTCTGTCTGTTTATTTATTAGTTGATATTTATTTGTTTGTTTAACTGCGGAATTAAGCGCCGCGCTTTGTAAACTAGAACGTGGAAATTAAAATAATAAGATCCGACTTTGAATAGAACTCAAAGTCATCGCGTTTACATACTCTAAATAAAAAAAATATCTATCTTATCTTTTTTCATAGAAATAATTGATAATTATATTTCTTTCTTTGGTTTACTCACATAAATAAAAAAAAACAAACTTTTTGACTTACGTGAAAATTTTTCAAAGAAAAGTAATTTTTTACTCTTACTTTTAAAATTGTTAAATAAAAAGATTATATTTTGTTTCTTTTATTTCTTAGGTGTGATAATGTATTGTATATAGATTATATAGATAATAATAATCTATTAGGTTATTTCTGGGTAACAAAAACTCAAAGTACGTAATTCTTTTTTTTCTTTTGTTTTTTTTTTCCTTTTTTATAAGAAGGTTTATCCAGGTTAAAAAAACCGTAGAAAAATGTTATCCTTTTTTTTAAAAACCTCATACTTTCTTATCTTATTCACACCTATTGTTATTGATAAGGAAAGCTAAAGATCATTCATAATGGCCAAATAGAGAGCTAAAAATCCCCAGATTGTTTCATTGTGGTTTTATTACATTGTTAATGTTAAGATAAAGGATAATATTTTTAAATTTTTTGTCTATCGAAGAACGTATGACTCACTTGGCTAGAGTATTTGGACAGTTTCCAAGAGGCGTGAGTTCGAGTCTCGCTACTTTCAATTTTATACATTGCATAACATAAAATAATTTAGTTTCCTAGAAGATTTTTTATTTTCACGCTGTGTTCCGCCTATAGAAGAGTAGGCAGATGGAACCTAGTACTTATACATTCCGTGGCATTACGTATTGACTTGATTGACTTATTGACAAGCCACGCTTTTGCCATTGAGCTACAGCGAAGAAATAAAAATATTAATAAATCATATTTCATTACTCCGAGTGAGGATCGAAACCACAACCTTCACGTTGTAGTCACATCTTTGTACCCCTGTGCCACTATGGCCTTACATCTCACCTTATATTTTGTAAGAATAAAAAATCCACAAAATTTGATATTCCCGACGAACGCGCTACAATTAGCTTCATTTAAACACCCACTAACTCATCCATAGTTTACAACACAAAAGATATGAAAATTAACAAGTTTTTTTTACCATATAGATATTTTTACTAATGTCTTAAGGAACAAGAAAAGGAACTTCCATTCATAACACGATGCCCACCCAGGAAGTATAAACAATGGACAGGTAGGGAAGTCAATTTGTTGGGCGCCAGAAAAAAAAAACGACGGCGCCTAAAAATATGGCGTGCTTATAAAATTTAAAGACTTTAATAAACTAATGATTGAAGGCAAACGTCAAGTCAGTTGATAAAATGAAGGTTTGCCTGTAATTTTAAGTTGCCGATTCATTTTAGGTTGGTGTAGAATGTTATGTAAAATATATGTATCTTTAAATATTTTTATGGTGTCGTGGCGCAGGTGCACTAGCGTATGGCGGTCAACGCAACAGGTTGTGAATTCGATTACCACTCGTGGAATTGAAATATTTAATATTTTCATTTCTTTGCTCTGGTGTCGAAGCAAAGTACGGCGTTGAGTTCCGCCACTCAACACGTACTGCCACCAGAAATAGGCGGAAAGTGTAGAACGGATTGTCTTAACACTAGGCTTCCTTGTACTACTACAGGCAATATTCAGCGCGAAGCTGAAAAAAAAATTGATAATAGCTTTAATATTTATTTGGAAACCGTCGTTATGCAGCAGCATTTGACATTAACTTTGAAAGAAAACTTTGGGTTTGATTCTCACTAAGGGGAATTAAATATGTTAATTTCATCGTTCTGATAACAAGACAGAGTGATGTTGAGTTCTGTCTCTTTAGCTGATACTTTAGTTTGATATAAAACTTATCTAACATGCTATCAAAGGGCCACGTTGCATCCTGCTATATACGAGACGTCATAAAAACACTTAAATAGACAAATAAGTATATTAAATTAAATGTACAGATGTTACTTGTGTGTGACTTACTTTATGTTGATACATAGTTAAGCTAAATATATATATATAATATATAATAATTCTACAAAAAATCCCATAAATTTGCTATTTCTAGCTAAAGTTACCTTCCATTACGACCGCAGACGTTAACTCGAGTCAGTTTGTAAATGTCAGCGTGATTGTATGTCGGTTATTTCGGCAAATTATATGTTATTTGGTTTGAGCCGAACTGGATAGGCGCCTCGTTGCTGCGTTACTGAAGGGTAGAGCACCGTGACGCGGCAGGGACGGATTGTAGCTGTGAAATTGTTGTATTTTGATTTATTGACTTTGTTTTATTATTTTTTCTTAAAAAAACGTACTTTTTTATGTAGATATATAAAAATTATATGTAAATATTCTTGTATAATATTGTAAAAATTTTGTAGTGTAAGTTTTGTATTATTGAAATCTTAGTAAAGTCAAACGAGTATGCCCATCGATACAGTTGATGCTTTCATGGACAATTGGACTGCCCCTTCATTCCATAATGGAGGACCATTGATTGACTAATTGAAATATAATCGTGGCTCTGTAGATTTAAAGCATGAAATATGTATTTATTATTTAGCAAAATTCTTTACTGTTAAATACAAAAGTAGAAGTTATATTTGATCAAAATTATAATGAGTCTGACGTCTGAACTAGGATTCAGGCAATCAGTAAAGGCAAAAGTCGAAAAGTCATGTAGAATCATAAAATATTTAAAAATGTTCCAATTAATATTAGGTTAACTACATACATGTATGACACAATATTTGTATGAATGTGACATAATGGAAAGTTGAGTAAAATTTTGCTTATCAATTTTTCCTAATATGACAGCGACAATATAAAAAATAGATAAATATTTTTCGCATACGCATATATTCAACAAATATTTTCAGGCACAAATGTTCATGTCACTAACCTCTTTTATTTAATTAAAAAAATATATAATATAAAATAATATATTTCAATCCCAAATAAATACCAAATACGTCCCCTTACTCTACCATACTATAATAACTGGCATTACGCGATTAGAGCGCGTGTATTTTTACTAAGAGCTCGACCCGAAGTTAATGATCGTCACTTAGAACTGATTTGTGGTGAATTATAACTCGGATAAATATAGAGTCCACATGTCTATTTTAAACCGTAAAAGTTATTTAATTTTGCGGCCAGTCGTGGTCAGACAGGTTGTGGGTTCAATTCTCGAGGACGTGAATTATTTAATATTTTCATTTTCTCGTTCTGGTAATGAAGTAAAGCGCGGCGTTGAGTTCCGCTGATCAACACGCAACGCCTCTAGAGTTCGGACGGAAATATTGTAACACTAGTTGGTTATTTCTGCCAATCTCACAACAGTTACTTGTTACGTGCAATGCAATGTGAATTTAATTTATTCGTATAATAGTATTTTTCAAGGATAAGACTGCTGTTTTTATTTAGATAAAAATGAATATGTTATGATAAGTAATTTTAGTAATTTTTAATACGCCTAAATTATATAGATTGAACTGACTGAAATGGATTGAACTTGACCCATTTGTAATAATAATTACGTCATAATGGAATTTGGTAGTTACGCGTAGTTTATATGTCATTATTCCATTATCATACCAACGACCTGGTCTGATAATGGAGCCAGGACCTGAATAGTAAAACCCTACAGAGGCTACTAGTATACCACTCTAGTAGTCTAAGATAGCATAATTTTGGCGATGGTTGTATATCCAATTCTCAATCAGCCTCTTAAGTATTTTTTTATTTAGAACACTGGGATTTTTTGTTTGCAATACTTTTATTTTCTTCTTTTCAAATCTTCTCAAATTTGCATTAATATCAATAGATTTGATAGTACAGCAAATGCATACGACACTTTAAACCATATTTAAACATAGAAAAAAATAACAAATAAATAAAAAAAAACCACAAACCTATATTAGTTGAAAAGTGGTTACTGTCATATTCTATAGTCAAGCACAGTAGTCATTATATATGCCTTTATAATTCTGAGAATGGTCTAATCACAAGGCCGTAGCAGTATTTGCCTATAAGTTGGTGAATTTTATAGGTTATAATATAAAGGTCGTTCTTTATAATATGGGGAATTAGCCAATTCAAAGAAAGAAACGTAGTATATATATTTTTTTAAATATTGTTTTATGAATCATCATACAATAATTATTGGTCTTAATCGAAGTGTAAGTAATATTACGTTCTTCCAGCCTACCTTGATAAAAAAAGAAAAGATAAAATGGTAAGCAAAAATAATATGTCAAAAAAGGTTAATTATTGCGCTGAGGCACTACGACACTGCAAGTGGAAACTCGAGGAAATGAAATATTTAATATTTTCATTTTTTCGCTTTAGTAACGAGGCAAAGCGTGGCGTTAAGTTCCGCCTCTTAACACGCAATGTCTCTAGAATTCTGTGGAAAGTGGGAACCCGATATAGCTTAATAGGAATATAGTGTCTGAACATTATTGCCTGAAGTTGGAATTTAGATCGTAACCGTATTACTATAATTTTACTAAATTATCTTTAAATATAATATACTTAATTATCATGATATTTTAAGCTTTATCTATCCACACTTGTAGAAACTTTCATGAGAAAGTTTCTACAAACTATTTTTAAAGAATAAATTACATCATCCATTGCTTTTTATATCAAATATGTACGTAAAATAAAATTGAATATAGTTCATGTGTTGGAGTTGAAACTAAAATCTTTTATTTGAAATTTTATAAAAATCCTCTCTCATTTAATTTACTTAAATTTATATTTCCATTTCTTCGCTCTGGTGTCAAGGCAAAGCGCGGCGTTGAGTTCTGCCACTCAACATGCAATGCCTCCAAAATTCGGCAGAAAGTGGGGAACGGAGTGTCTTAACACTAGGTTCCCTCTGCCTACCCTGCTGTGTGCGGGATACAGCGTGAAGCTAAAAAAAATAAAAATAAAAATATATGTTTGTCACACGTATAATGATTAAATAATGCATACATGGATTTTCTAAATTTCTCAAATAATACATTACATTTTCATTCACATAACATTTTTAACTAAAATGTTGGCTAAAATATTCAAATTAATTTAAAAAAGAAACTCACTTCAAATTTCGTTATACGTTTTCTAAAAAGTATTTTTCTTTCTTAAGTTTGGAATAACATTTTAAAAATGACTAAAATATGTATTTAAATAATAATTATTTATCCAAATTGCAATTATAAATATTATGACGAGTTAAAATATCATACCGCATGAGACATTTGACAGATGCATATTTAAAATAAGAGCAGAATAACATATTTTTTAAAATTTCTTAAGCAAATTTAAACATAATCTTTTCAGTTATAGAGTATTTTAACAAAAATATTATTATTATTACTTCTCACTCCCTGTAAGGAAAAAAATGTAAAAAAAATATTGAGAATCGCGTCAGTAATATAATAACTGAACATCACTCAAGTCACAAACAAGATTACAATCAGATATAATCAATCAGAGAGAGCGTCGACAGTGATTATTCAAGTGACGTTATAGCACTGGCCTCACAGCGATATAGGAACATTATACAACTTACACTATGCGGTATTGTTTGTATAATTAAAATATCTTTATTGCTAATGTGTTGTGAGTCGTCACTCACAGTATCTCACAGATCGCAATTGATTTAATAATAATAGATTTTATATAAAAATATTAAGTTACTTCCTTTACAAGACATTTTGGTTATTATTATAGTAACCGTAGAGGTTAAGTTAATTTTTTATTTTTTTGGCTAAGCTCGTATCTGCTAAGACAAAACTTCCTTTGAGACTTGAGACTTTAACTGTTCGATCAGTTATAATTTAACTTTCAGCTTAATAGATGGCGCTGTGCGCGCTGGTAAGATTAAGTAAGTAAGATTGGCTAAAGAATGATATTCGAAACGTCTTGGTTATATAACTGTTGATAAAAATATGTATTTATAAAGCACTATTTATTGTTCAAAGTACACAATTGAATTATTTGTTAGTGACGATTACTTTTATAAATCATAACATTCAAATTTATGTCGTAATTAATTCAACACATAGATAAAGAACGATTTGATCTTCAAAGAAATATCAAGTAAATACATAGATTTTTGGGTTCGTTCGTTTGAAATAAATCTATATAAAAATGCCTAAAAACATCCTTTCTACATGTACTCTGTAATAACTACATATTTACCAATTGTACATTCAGCTAATAATATATGTAACTAATTTAAAACTTATACAGGAGTTAATATGCAACCATTTTACAAAGATTATTATGAATCCTTACCGAAATCAATAATTTAACATTTAAGGCCGTTTCTGAAGGAGTAAAATAAATTATTCACTGAAATCCGCACATTTAACAGAGTTTTAAAATTATAATAAGACGTACATAACATAAGTAAAAAAACGTAATGTTACAAAAATATACACGTATAATAAATAATTAGCTTTATGTATCAATTAAAATTAAAGTTAATAAACTAAAAAGAAATTACGGTAATGTAGTAAAAAAATCATATTTGAAGATTACATTTATTACATTAAAATAATAAAAAATCATATTAGACGTCATTATAGTTGTCAGTCAATTCTGTTTATTAAATAAATAATCATGTAGTTCATTACAATGCACAGACGAAGCCGCGGGCGGGCCGCTAGTTTATTAATATTTTCATTTCTTCGCTCTGGCACCAAGGCAAAACCCGGCGTTGAGCTCCACCACTCAACCCGCAATGCCCCAAAAATTTGGCGTAAAGTGGGGGGCGGAGTGGGCTGTGAGTGGGATACAGTGTGAAGCGGATTTGATTTCATATATGTAATAATATTTACATAGTCTCATTACAGAAAATGTCTTTACACAGTAAATATTCATAGGTTTTGTTAATGAAAACTAATAAAAATGATACTTTTATGTCAACTTAGTAGCGTAAAGACAGACTATTATTTTTATTTCTCGTCAATTTTAAGTTAGCCACAAGCCAAT
>DWLH01002728.1:0-10418 GCA_018249795.1 Heliconius telesiphe telesiphe | reverse complement strand
GGCTATTCTTAACTTTAACGTAATACCATTTATTTTAGAGAAATTCCCTAGGAAACGTTAATAATATAATATTATGAATTTAAATTGACAATCATATTTACATGCTTCGTTGCATTAGGAAAATAAGCCATGGAAGCCAGCAATTTAACTCATTCTTTAAATTCTGCACATACCAAGGGTGTAATATGAAAAGCGACTAAGAAAGGAAGCTTTGATCAAGCTTATCTCAATCATCTAACAAATAAATGAAACCAAAACAATCAAATATAAACAATCTTTATTTTCATCATGTTAAAAATCATTAAAAAAAATAGCAACTTCATTTCAGATCGTAAAAAACCGCCAAAAAAAACTCACGAAGTCACATTTATTGAAAAGATACTATCAAGCACCAGAACAATTTGTAGCGTACAGAAAGATAAGGAAAATGTCGATCTTTGCCCAAGTTGTATGTGGGGACCAAAAGTTGGGTAAGTATTTTAAATATATCAAAAATAAAAGAAATCGATATTACAATTTTCTACGGTAAAAAAGGTCATTTTCTTCCATATCTATATTTTTGAAAGTTTTCTACTAAGTAGATTAAATGGAATATTGATCTGTAAATTTACTAGTAAAACAACAACTTTAACATGTAAACCTAATAATTTTATTGATATTTAGATTGTTTTTTATTTTATTCTTTGTTCAATGAAGATTTACTTTTTTGCAAATTCGCAATTGCGGAATATATTCAGTTTTTTGACTGTTTTATAATGTAAAACATGATAGTAGAAATAATATGGTGCATTTGGGTAACTTCGAAAATCTGGTATTTCTAATAATACGTAATTACCAAATGCAGTATTTCTTGCTTCGGCAACATTAATTTAATTTAGGTTGAGGACCTAGTGTCTTAAGAAGCCCTAAACAACCCGAAAACAGAATTGAGCAAATTTAAGTTACAATTAACCTTTAAACATCAATATTTATACTTTTTTTTTTTGTGCGAAAATCCCAATTAACTACTGCTACTAGTGTAACAGTTAACAACAAATTTACTATTAATTTTAATGTTGTGATTTTTATCCGAAATACTGATTCATTTGGTATGTAAATGTTAGTTCCAATATATATATATATACATACATATATATATATATACATATATATATATATACATATATATATATATATATATATACATATATATATATATATATAAATTTTTGTTTTTATTTTCAGAAATACCCGATTTTTAGAGTAACCCAAGTGTACATTATTTAACAGTTTTTTTAAACTATTTTTTATGTAATTTTAGGTATGATGACGTAGTGTGGCACAAGTTAGGAAGCTGCCCATGGTGGCCGGCCCGAGTCCTGACACCTGGTGGTTTACCTTCATGTCTTTTGAGTAGAACACATTCCCCACATCAATGGCCTCTCAAATATTATGGTAAGAAATACTGATACATTTTACCTTTCTGAACTCTTTACAATTTTGAAAAGATTTTTGCAAAGGACAATCAAAATAAGTTTATTGTAACAAATAATACTTTTTTTATTTTTATTGTTTTGGAGCTATGTGAATAACAAAAATTTGAAATACGAGACTCAGTATGATATAACATTAAGATTCCGTTTTATCTTAGAATTTTTTTTAATGAAAAATAATAAAAACCTAGAAAAAATATTAATTTAGAGATGGAGATATTTTTTCGAATGTTGTAAAACATTAATTATCTATTTAATCGTTTAAACGGCGAATTGGGTAAAATTACAGGTACATTAAATTACTCATGGGGAGATTCGAGTCGTATGTGTTTGTTTTTACCGAAACACACTAGAGCACTGCAGTCTAAAGACGATACTCTTAAACAAGCAGTATTGGATGCTAGCGATGATTATATTTCTGTTTATCTTACATAGGTCAAAGAATTCCTGATAAGATGTTGATAGTAGAATTGGGAAAAAAGTTATTGCAGTTAACAATTAAATATTAGCAATTGATTATTTGTTTGTGAAGAAATCATAATTAACTATTAACTAATTGTAAATCAATGCAATGATTTCTATGTAACTGTTCTTTTCATTCCTTAAAAGAAACAAAAAACACTATAAATTACAAACAAATGTTCAATTGTTCATATTTAATTGTCAATTGCAACAATTAATATTAATATTGTCCCGTTCCTTCTTAATAAGAAAAAGAAATAAAGCACTATATATTAATTAACAAGAATAACCAAGAAATGGTGATAGCTTCTACAATTATTTTAATTATATACGAAAATATTTTTTACATATCATAATTCGGATTTTATATTCCCATACTGTTATTTGATTTAAATTGTTTTGTATTATTCGTTCTCTGATCTCGTGAAGAGCTTTAATTAGGATTAAGCTTTTTTTTTGACACTTGACTCCTATAAATCGTTGAGTAGCATTTTTAAATGTATATTTAAAGTAATATATTTTTTTTGACTATTGAGATGATAATAAAATTATTATTCGACGAATAGAATACTGGAATCACGTTTTAAATAATTAAATATGGAACCATTATATCTTTTTTTTTCTAACCTACACTTATACTATATTCTACAATCCATACCTAAGCATATTTTACCTTTTACTGCCGTCGCAATAATAGCCAGGGAGTGAAACATTCTTTATTAATCAATTTTACATACAAAATAATACTTTTTCAACATATAGCGCCAAGCATTATTTGTACCTTTGTACTAAGAACATTTAAAAGGTCAAAAGTACGGACAGACACATACGTAGGCACGATAATAATAATATACATAAAAATGATTATATCACAAATTCTGTACAAATTTACGTTTATATGTTGTACATATAAAAAAAACATTAAAAAGATTATAAATTTCTTTTTTTTTTATTAAATGTTGCCATATAAACGTACATTTGTATAACATTTTTTTTTGTCAAAATCCTATAACGAGTATGGTAGAAAACGCTGATTGTATTTACATAATTAGTGGTATCTGTTTATTCAATATTATCATTTTATATGGAAAATAGCATTAAATTTCAACAAAAAAGATTTCAAGTTTCAGCTTACAAAATCAAATATTTCTACTGAAACTGAATACATAGTCCATTATTAGTAAGTTCTAAATCAATTCAATCTAAATATAAGGTTAATTCTTTGAAACATTGTTTAAGTAAATTATACATTAATTAATTCTAAAAGTAATAATCTGATACACATATAAATGCAGTGTCATTTGCTTAATAAATAAAAGCATTTATTCAAATTCTAAATATAAATATCAATGAACATTTAGCGATTTAATCTCAAAAAGGGCAGCTATTTAAGTCTTCAATTTCTAATACAGACCATTCTATTATGCCTTTTAAGAAACACTAACTTAATAATGTTCCTTCTTCAATTTATTTTACATAATTTTTTAATGACAAAATATTTTTTAAGTCCTGCTTTTTTTTAAAGCTGTAAAGGCAAAGGACATCTCTGTCTTACAAATTATTACATCGTTATTCACAGTTTCAAAATAAAATTATTGCATATTATTTATTATTACTTGCATGTTATTTATTTATGAACAAAATAAAACTAATGTGCAAAACAGTTTTTTCACATCTACCCTCCATTATTAGTATCGATATAAATAAAAGGAACCTTTAGTTAATAACTCAAAACAATCGCACATTTTTTGTCAAGTATTTACAAATCATTTTTCTGTTAAATAAACATGTCTGTATTTTTTAATGTGCGTAAATGTTTTGTTAAATTAATTCAGTTTTATTTACGTCGATTCAAAATAAAACTTATTTCATCTTTTCTTCTCTATATAACCCGTAAGAGCATCGTATTACTACATTAATTAGTTAAATGGAAGTTTTCAGCTCATTTGCTTTGTATTTTAGTCACGTGACGTCAAAATAAGTATTTATATTTAAGAAAAGCCCTATTTTTGTTTGTTGCATTGTCACAGTTAAAATCTGTCCTAGTCATTTATCTTAAAAAAATCTCTTTATCTTCCAATTTAACATTTTATATTCGGGACAACATAAACATACTCGTATAATAAAAAGTATTCTTAAGTAGTCCCCTATTCAATTATTTTACAGTCAGTTGAATAAGTATAATTTATTAACATTAAAATATAATTTGTCCAATTTCAGTGACTCTTGAAACTTTTACAAAATTATGTGTACGTAATATCAATAAATAATTGTCAAAGATAGTTAATAGGCTTTAATTTCAGAAAAAATATGCAAATCATGAAAAAAAAATGGGAGAAAACCTTATATCTCTTATATGAATTAAATTTTTCAGTATACTTTTTTTGTTTATCAAGGTCCTTAATACTTCAAATATTCAAGTACAAGGCATTGGTATAATTGACTTTGTTCAAAACAAAATTAGCTAGTACAAAACAAAATGAACCCAAAACTTGTTGATTTCTCAATTTGGCCTATAAAATATTTAACTAATCCCTTACTGACAAAATAAAATACACTTACACACAATAACTTATATCTACAATGAACTCTTCACTCTCCCGGTCCGATCACTAACGCACTTATTGCGAAGAAAATAAACACTAGACCTCCGATTATGGTAACTGAAATTGAGAAAAAAATATTAATTTTAGTAGTGTTCATTACAAACTTATTACCATAATAGTAGCTTCACGCTTTTTCCCGCATAGCAAGGTTAGCAGACAGATCCACAATTGTTTACCTAATTTTATTTCTGTGTTTAGAGGCGGAACCTAACGCCGTGCTTTGTCTACCATAGCGACGAAATTAAAATAATCCATTGCCCTGTGTGAAAATCGAACTCACAACTATCGAGTTTACAGCTGACTGTAATAACTGTAATGTCTGAACATTGCGCTGTCCCACTGTCACTATGGCCTCGATGCATTATTTTATCATAACTATAAAATTAAAATTCTTGTGTAAATAGAAGATATGTCGTTGAATGTGGAAGTATAACGCAAATATTATTATTAGCACAGGTATTAAGAAAGCAGAACGTCGCCTTGAATTGTATCTATACTATAAATAATTTAACAGATATTTAGATATACTAATGTAGAATTTAGATATGTATAATATGTTTAATCTACTCGAATATCAAGGAATTGTAGTTTGTGTTATACTAAAGGGCCGAACATTGTCCTGCCCAGAAAAAAACATCACTACTTTATACTGATTTTATACATGAGTTATTTATCTATATTACAGGTATATACGCACAATAAAACTTATCAATACGTGACTTTGAATATCGTTGATATTGTCTATCATATATGGTGTATCTTTTGCAATAAATCTTATTTATCGTTTACTCTTACTTAATCTTGTTAAGTACTAAGATAATCAATTATCACGTTTATCGCATGAATACTGAGTACACACTTAATGTCCAAACAAGATCAAACTCAAAGGTTTTTATTCCTATAAAAAATACAGCAGTTTTGACTGAAATCGTAACCTCAGAAAATGCTATATTCCAAATTCCAAAAAGAAATTGTGATCCAATAAGAATTAAAATACTTTTAATTTAAGTGTTTACTTGGCATATTACTTAAATGATATTTTTGTAATGCTATACTGTCCTTATCGAGTTAACGTTCGGTGGAACAACTTTAAAACCTTACAATAAGTAAACTTAATCGAATTTCGAGCCAAATTATAAATACAGTACAATTTTCTAAAACCAACATGCACGATAATACCGAAGCCAAAATTGAAACATCTACAACATTTTTATGATTTTTCGGCAAATACATACACACATGATTTTTGGATTTTATCTCATGTCGAACAACAAATTAGAAATAAAGATGTCTGGTAAATGTCATATCACTAGTTTAAAGCAATCCGTTGGCATTAGTGTGAACAATATTGACATCCATAAGAATATTATTAGAATTATATAGCGCTGTTAGTCAGTCAGACAGTCACTTGTAATGGTCACGAATGTAACAACACCTATTTCAACTAATATGTTATCAGCGGTACACCTTCAAAGAAATGTCGTATAAATTCAAAATTTTATACGTTTTCTAAATAAATATTCTTCTTTCCAAAGTGTGGAATGATATTTTAAAAAAAAATTTACTTATATTAAGTAGTTTGAAAAGATATTTCCTATAAATATTTGACTTATAGGATGTATTTGTTATTTTTTTTTTTCTATTTAATGTCGAGTATTATTTCTTGTTACATTAATGATGATAGAAAAACGTTGATTGTCTACAGTTCAGAATGGCGACAATTATGTAAAATTTGTGACAAAAAAATTTGGAAACAATTGCCAACCGAATGTTAACGACCTTCTCTACTAATAAGCATACATATTTTGACAATGCGGCTTGTGCGGCGTTGCCGCTTTGAGAGGTGTCTAGTCATTCTTTCCAAATGGCGTTTTATTTTACGATGATTATTTTAATTTTAATATATATTTTGTTTGAAAAAAACACTTTTTTTTTAAATTTTTGCAAAATCTCTTTAGTTTTAATTGTATTAGACTTTTATAGAATAATTAAAACTGTGCTTTCATTTAAAGTGGTGAAGATACAAACACTGTATCGATGTATAATTAGTATGTGTATACATAAAATCTCTTACCAGTTCTGACGGAAATCTTCTGCGCGATCATTCTTCCACCGATCACAGCCAATCCCGTACAAAGGGCGTGTCCTAACGACCCACCAAGCACAACTCCCACTGCGTTTTCACGAGTAGCCAGCACTACCGTCGCTAATTGCGATCGATCACCCCATTCCGCTATGAAAGTTAAAGATGCAGCTTGCAAAAGCACTTTTAGCATTGCATTTCTTTTCTTCCTACGATTTTCCGCTTGACCTTGTTCTAACATGTCCAAAGTTTCTTCTTTATCCTCCTGAAACATTTAAAAACATGGAATAGTTTCTGATCTAATGATAGTAAAGTAAATAACTAATATAAAAATATGCTTTCTATAAAAAAACGTAACATGCAAAACATCGCCAACGACAAGGAAGCCAGCCATTCAAGGTCAAAATTTACGCAGATTCCAAAAATAATATTCGCCGAGAAAAATTGTGGTGGGATGTTGCTGTTTGCGTTGCCAGTTTTTTCTATTTACGTAGGTAATAACTAAAAGAGATATTAATAACAAAAAAAAATGTTTTTGAGTGCACAGTTCGTTACTGGATGATTAGCTACTCTATAATGTTGTAAGCGCATATCTAAACCAAAACAGAGGCGACAGCTAAATTAAATAATCTATTACTAATATTTTATGATAATTGTTTATTATTTACTAAATAAAAATGAGGCAACAATAAATAAATACGATAAATACGAATCATATAAAATATGCCAACAAAAGTTTGACCAGAACGGAATACATAATTTTTTATATGTTAAATATACAAAATTTCTAAAATAATCGTAATAATTTGTGGCCAAACTTGAAAGCCAAACAATAACATGATTCAAATGCTGAATTCCTTTGCAATAATTAAAATAAGCTCGAAATGCGGGTAATGTGATCTGTGCATAACCTAAAAAAGCTAAGCTAAAAGAAAACAACTATTGTGTCATTCGTACTGCCAGGCATAATGACGTAAGATCACCCTCAACGGATCGGGTTGCGTAGAGGGGCCCGCTTGGGGCTCCTCGTTAGGCGAGGGTGTCGGAGGGCTACTGCGGACTTCTACTTCGGGTGTTCGAATAGCCCCTGGGCTTTGAGAGCGTTCAGACGTGGAACCCCCTTCAGGCGACCTTGGGCGCTCTTTTGGGGAGCCCTGTGTAACGTTAACGGCTTCATTCTCATTTAACCTTTTAGCTGACCTACCACATTAAAAAAGTATATCTTATTTTTTATTGCCTTTAACTGAATTTCAGACATTTTAAATATAGCGGTAGCTAAAAGGTCAGTAAAAACTCTGAAAGCTTCTGATATTGAAATTTCTCCTTGTTTTTAATTTAACGTAAAGTTTTCAAGATCGTTGAACATAATTCTTAAGGTTACTACAATAAAGGAATTCAACATTTGCTTTCTATTTAAGTCAATAATTTATTCATATCTTACAAGGAAAATCTTTTAAAAATAAATTAATACACTTAAAGAATACTATCTCTTTGGTCTCATTTGTCATATATTTTAAATCGTTGACATGAGATTAGATAAAATAATAAACGTTCTATTTTAATCTTTTTGATTGGCATCGTCTTCAGTACGACTTAGTGCGATATGTTGATAATGGATATTTTAGATATCACATTTACTTAGATATCACTGATTTACAATTAATAATCTAAAAAAAATGTTATACTATTGACGTAAGTAAAAACTAAACACACAACAAACTTGATATCAATTTTAAAAAAGCAAACAGAATAAATAAAGACTTTAATATTCCAAGAATAAACAGGCCCAAAGATAAAATAAATTAAACAATTTACCTGATCTTCTCTTCTCTTAAGTTCACTTTGTACTTCTTCTAATTCTTCTTGGCCTTCATTCGGATCCATTTTCCACCCGTCCCTTAACATTTTCAAACCAAATATGGCGAATAGTGCTGCACTAACATAATGTATGTACACTCTTGGTATGACCGTGGCTATCCATCCGAAAGCTGCCGAAAGGATTGTCATAAAAACTAAGGCAGATATGGCTCCAGCAAACACAATAATTCGGGGATGTTTCATTGCCATTATAGCAGCAATGAAAAAAGTCTTATCTCCCAATTCGGAGACTATCACTACGGATATGGATGCTAGGAAACCTTGCCAGAAACTGCCCTGCACCGCCGCCTTCTGAAATAAACGAAAATATTTTTTTATACAAAATGTTTCAATCAGCATTTAATATTTTTTGGTAATATTTTCTATCCTATTGGCTTGAAAAAAAATATAATCGTGCCACAAAGATAATATGTGTTATGATCAATTTTACCTAACATGGCCTCAATTTTTATTTCATTAGTAATTAGTTATTTTTTTTAAAGAATAATTATAACCATCCTTTTTATAAAATATAGTATTATATAAAAAAAATGTAACAGGCTCAGGACAGAAGATTCATACGAATAAATAGAGTTAGATTATTTAATATTTTAACAAGATCATTCAGATTTACAAAACAAAACACCGCATTGCTCTCATTAAAATCCCATTATGATGAACTTACGTAAGAGAGTAAATTGTTCAATTATCTTATGAGATAAAATTGCGTGAAATAAAAATATATGTATACAAATAGTAGTTACAGAACTTGTTAACTACAACTTACAAATTAACTAAAAAAATACAAAAACAGCTTTATTTATTATATATAAAATATTATTATACATTTTACTTTTACCTATTATTGTAAGTTAAGAAAGAATGTATGAATGAACGAATTTCAGCTGTAGTGATACTCAAGATATTTCTGTATTGTCTGTTGTGTACGAAACTCAAGGCACTCAGCTCAGCTACCACAAACTTAGTGTTTACAGTCAGATGCTGTCGCACAGGGCCTGGATATCGTATGAATAAACACTCCCAATTTAATTATTCGAACAGCCAAATATATTTGTTATTTCGAGAACCTTATTTCGAAGTGTCAAAAAAATTATATTAAAATTTTAATTCATCGTAATTCTGATGAATATTTGAAACTCACTTGCAGTCAATATATTTTTAAATGTAATGTATAGTTTTTTTACTTGAAAGTGAAGTTAAAAGTAGTAAATGCTTCATATTTTTGAAATAAGAGTCTTATTCTATCTTAGCACTACTATTTAGGAAAGAACGTAAATAACATCAATATTGTAGATAATGCAAAGCTTCAATCAATTGCGTATTAATAATATTCGGTTGTATGTCGGTGTGTAAATGAATCAAATTAATTCCCAAATCAATCTGCAGTATGGCTTCTACAATATAATTCTAGTCGACTTAATGTGTATTTTTCTCAAGGATTTTCGACTCGTCCTAAGATTAGGCACTACTTCATCTGGAATAATCGTCTCCACGATACGTCATTCGAGCAATGACACTTTGAGAGATTTTTTTATAATTAACTAATACTAAATTTATTCTCAAAATTATAAATATATCAATTTAACAAATAACGTTGTCGATTTATATGCTGTATTTATAATATTGGAGTTGTAATTGATAGAGACTAAATCTTTCGTAGTTATAAAAAAAAAAATCAACTTCACTTTGTATCCCGCACACAGCAGGGTAGAGTAAACCTAGTGTTAAGACACACCATTCCCCATTTTTCATCAGATTCTGGAGGCATTGCATGTTGAGTGGAGGAACTCAACCTGCCTCGACACCAGAGCGAAGAAATGAAAATATTAATTTAAATAAATATTTCATTTCTTCAAGTCCCCACTCGATCAAACCCACAACCAGTCGCATTTACACACTTGTGCCCCTGCGCCATGA